>JAFBJT010044177.1:0-14547 GCA_016785325.1 Chascanopsetta lugubris | reverse complement strand
ATCAGAACATTTTTGCACATTTTCCTCAGCAAGATGTTGATTGACATTAACTCAAGAATAAAAAAAAATATATATATATATATTACCAATTGTGCACAAGTACACACACACACGCACACGCACACACACACACACACACACACACACACACACACACACACACAGACACACCATGAGACTGGTCAGGTGGATGATCTTAGACACTGCTCCCCAGCTGCTTAAACAGGCGGACATGCTCCCTCCCACCCCCCGCCCTCCACCCCCCATGTCTTAAGTCACTGGGCTCAGAAATCCTAAAAACAGTTTGTTCAGTCAGTGCTGCTGGGAGAACTTGTTGTGGTCCTGCTCTGGCTTGTATCTGCTGAGAGGTAAGAGAGGTCACTCTCTGTTTGTGTGACGTCGGCCATTTTCACACTCGACTGATTTTTCTTGTTTACATGTGTCTGTTGGCTCTGGACTCACAGTCACCTGCTCTCATTTGCACTATGATGAAGATTCTTCTAGGCCACAGAGCATCAGCCTTGCACCTGCGTCTCACTTGTTGTTTCATGCCGCAGCTCCAGAGGAACTCAGGACTTTGGAGAAGTCACTTAAAGGTTCAACCTGCAAAACCTGGACTTCATATCTTTACATTAGTTGTGGGGCTCTGGGTGTTGTACATGGGAGAGGGTCAGGGGAGTTGTTCCAGCCACTTAACTTTGGTTTTATTTGCGCCTGGTTTCTTGTCAGGTGTTTTCTGAATATTATGTGGTGTCAGCCTTGTTTTCCTCTCATACTCTGCTTAATGCAGCCACACAGACATTAGCATCTGATTAGGGAGGATGGTCATTTGCATGATTTACTGACATTAGTTTGACATTTATTGGTCTTTCAGTTGATGTGGAGCTTGAGCTGTGTACACGGAGAGATATGTCTTCATCTCACGTCCTCATCTCCCTGTGATGAGTCTGCACCAATGTTGACTGTTGTGCGGTGGACATCGTGGCTTCTCAACTTGAACAGACCCACATCACATGCTTCTGACAGACTGCACAGAATAGCTGCTTGTTATCAGAGGGTTGCTTGGATGACACGTTTGAATGTCCACAGTGATCATTGGAAGTGTTATGCTGCAGTAGTGGACAAAAGCACAAATCCTGTAAACACACAGCACAAACTGGCTTCTGCGTCTTGTGGGCAGCCAAGCTAAGGTCTATTAGCATATTCAAACAAACTTTGCAGCTTTTGTCTCTTAACATTACAGGGCATCATCGCCAACTACTTTTTGGGAGTGTGAATGGACGAAATCTCCTTCAAAATAAAAGCATCAGCAATTTTTTTTTTCGAAAGGCCCACTGAAAGTAAGTCCGCCACCCACCACTTGAGAATCACTGCCTTAATGGGTCCAATTGCTGATTTTGGTCTCGATGAAGTTTTAGTAAAATACTTGAGAGCAGAATGGTACGGAGTAGATGTCAAGGGTGCAAGGCCCAGCTGTCCTTTAATGAATTTCAACTCGGCCACATCAAACTTCCCCATCCCCATTCTCGTCAGTTCCTGTAAACACCCTCACCCTTCTGAACATGCAGGAGAGCCTATGGTAGACTTCTGTTGTTGTCATTAAAACTCTAAAGATGTTTAGTACGCCCGCTCTGGGCTTCTGTAAAAACATGGCGGTCCGTGCAGAGAGGACACCCTCCTCATGTAAATATACATTAATGGGCTCATTTTAGGGTAAAGGGTAATACGTATGTATGTATTTTGAGCAAAAAAATTAGACAAAAATGAGCAAACTCTAATAAATACATTCAGATGGAAACCAGGTAACATGACACCAGCAACAGATTCCAAATGACAGGTCAAATGAATAACGCTATGTGATTTTAAATGTAATGATGCCCCAACAACAACACAACAGGGCAATCAATCACATAGATAGTGATTCCCATGTCAAGTTAGAGATTTCGAATGTTATCATGAGAGGAGTGAAACATGTTTGGGTCAGTGCTGCAACAACAAAGCAGCCCATACTATATTCACATTACTATCAATGATTTAATAATTTGATGATTTAAATGATTTAACCATGATTTAATGGTTGAAATTAAACAAAGTGGACTTTGTGTTTTTCGAATGGATAGATTCAAAAACATTTTTTAAATCAATCACCAGTTTATTAGATTATCAACAAATTTGCTAGTCATTTGCACTTATTCAGCTGTGACTGGACATGAGACTCTATTGATATTATTTGAAAATCAAACGCATCATTCTCATATATACAGTAAAAACATCATATGATTCTTAACATTATAAAGGGTATGTACATACAAAAAGTACTTGTGTATAGGGCTAAACTCTGGGCACTAAATGTTTGTTGCTTCATGGCTCTCTCATGTTGTTTCCTTGCAGACACTGGCAGACACATGTACAGTCGTGTGAGAATCATATGAGGCAGCTTAAGGTCAAAGACATTTTCCACCCTGTGAGAAATCCCAAGATTCCTGTTGTCATCAGCAACAACATGGGAACAGACTGGGAGAGCGTTTTGGAGGTGAGGAGCTGGACAACGAAAACTCGGATGAATGTGATTTACTACTTATTTTCCATTCAGTTCACCTGTCAATCAACTTATCACATATAACAAACAGCTAATGTTATATATTTTGCTCAACCAATGAACAGTAAACTATTTATTCTATGTATTTTATATGGGTATGTGTCGCATCAAGTTATTCTTCATAGACACATTTGAAAAAAATACATAGTTTGAACACAGTTGTGTGTTGTGGCTGCAGGCCAGTGTATAATACAGTTCATTGCAGTTCATCATCATTATCATTTTATGTTTTTATTAATTACTTATTTATTTTATTTTATTAATTCCTTTTTGTTATTGATAAATTAAGAAATGTATTCTTAAACGTACATCAAGTCCTGGTCCTGTAGCAGCAGAATTGTGTGCAGGGACATGGGGATGTGTCAATTTCTTCTGTTGATGTGTATTTATCACTGAGAAGGTTTTGGTTCTGTTACTTTGGTCATTGTTACGTTTTATTTTTTATTTATATAGGTTTAGGATTTTGGAACATATGTATGTGCAGTTTCATGTTTCAGCTAAACCCACCTCACCCTTTACTCCCATACATGGTGGTACTGTGGTACCATGCAACTATCATAACAACTCTGAAGGTTTTTACTTTGTCCATTCTGGGCTACTGTAAAAACAAGGTGATATGTGGAGTAATGATGTAACAATGGCATAGAGCAATAATTAGTTCATCATCATTATCGACTCAGTAGACCATAATATCTTCCGGCATCTTTAGCATTGGTCTGTCCAAGAGCTGCAGTAAATGGTTCGCTAGCTATCTCAGTAACCGTGTACAGCGAGTGAAGTGAGAAAACTCTCCATCAGGTCCTCTAAACATCTCTAGGGGTGTGCCCCAAGGCTCCATCCTGGGCCCAACCTTGTTTTACATAAACAATGGGGCCAAGGCTGTTGGTGCCCCCCGGATACATCTCTATGCTGATGATACCATCATTTACTCACCTGGCCCTTCACTCCACTCAGCCGTATCCACCCTCCAACTCAGCCTCACTTCGATTGAGAAGTCCTTTGAAGACCTTCAGCTATGTCTCAATCCAAAGAAAACCAAATGCATGTATTCACTCGGAAAAACAGTGTCCCTGCCCCTCCAAAATCACCTGCACTGATGGCTCTGAACTGGAGTTTGTCAGCTCCTACAAATATCTTGGTCTCTGGCTGGACCAATCACTTTTTAAAAGTTTCACATCAATAGTCTGCAGGCCAAAGTTAAGGCCAGATTAGGGTTCCTTTACCGTAATGAGGTTTCTTTGACATACTCTGCCAAACACTCTGGTGAAGATGACCATACTCCCTATGTTTGATTATGGTGATGTCATCTATAAAATCACCCCCATGTGTGCCCTTAACTGCCTGGATGCCCTCCACCACTCAGCCATCCAATTTGCCACAGGTGCTCCTTTTTCCACCCATCATTATGATCTGTATAAACTGATAGGCTAGCCCTCCCTTCATACCGGGCGACTCCATCATTGGTTTCTACTTATCTATAAGACTGTTCTAGGGAAAAACACCTCCATACCTCTCCAACCAACCTCTTGCACCTTTCCCATAATAACTACCACCTGAGGTCAAGTGATTTCATCACTCTGTCCATTCCAAAAACCCACGCTGTCTTTGGCCGGAAATCCGTTCATTTGCCTGCAGCAAACAACTGGAACTTCCTTCAAAATTCCCTTACACGTTCAGCTCTTCTATCGCTCCACATGTTTAAACAGAAATTACAACATTCCCTAATTGACTGTTGTACATGTTGTGGATTCCCCTTCTGCTCTCCATATATTCTATTAGTTATTTGTGTTTTTTTAACTTCATTGTCTCTTCCTCACTGGTTGTGTATCTTGGATTCAGATTTGTACTGTGGCCACTTGCTAGGTCATCATTGTAAATGAGAAGCTGTTCTCAATTGATTTTACCTGGTAAAATAAAGGTGAAAAAAAATCTATGAATAATATATTAAAACAAGAAGTGTTTATACACTCTGTAGTATTAATATCTGAAATTCAATTAATCTCAATAGAAATCAAAATTATTTCACCACAAATTATGTTTACATCTATGATTCATCAAAGAAGACATTTTGTGACAGACTCCTAACTCTTTAAAAATTGTGTGAAGTTGTATTTTGTAGTTTGCAACTGATCTAAGGATATGCTACAGTTGAAAACTGATTCGGAGCCAAAACACTTGGACATCAGTCAATTTAAAATGTAGAATGAATGAATGGATAGTGTTATTCCTATAAAAGCCTGTAATAAAATCCTATAAAAGCATCTTTAAAAAGGCCATACAGATTGCTTTGTATGCGTCTTCAAAGCAATCTGTGTCAGACTGATGGTGAGAAGAACAACAAGATCAAAGCTGTGTCTGAATGTTGCTGTTTGTTTCATTCATGGACCCAGACTGTGTAAAATAATAATGTCTGGATTCTTCTCAACTGTTCACATTAAAGGCAGGGCCCAACAGGGAACCGAGGTGTAACCTCCCGTGCAGACAGATGAGGCACAATTGGAAGTTGAAAAACTTGCAGTTTACTTGGGGCTTTCTCCCAAAGGTAGCAAATCCCCATAGACTCCCATGTTATAATAATCAGCTTCAGAGGTGAATGAAAGAGGTGAATTTAAAGTCTGGTACAAACTTACTTTTCTGTCTCATCAGCTTCTTCTTTATACTTTAACATAACTTAACGTTCACATAATTGAATGAAGTCATAAACTTCAATATTATAGGTGCAGTGTGTAGGATTTGGTGACATCTAGAGGTGAAGTTGCATGTTGTATCCATCACCTCACCCTCACCCTTCTGAACATGCAGAAGAACCTATGGTCGACTTCAGTTGTCATTAAAACTCAAAGATGTTCAGTGCATCCACTTTTACTACTGTAAAAACATGGTGGCCCCCGAAGAGTTCCTCATGGAAATATACATTAACGGGCTCATTTAAGGGTAATGGCAAAAATGAAACAATCAGATTATAAATTCATGAAAATGTCAGTATTTAATTGTATTGTAATATTTAGAGTATTAGACTTATAGAGTATTTCTAAACGACCAAAATATCACACACTGCACCTTTTAAGATCAGACAGCAATAATACATGCTCTAATCCAGTGTTTTTCAACCTTTTTTGAGTCACAGCACATTTTTACTCTGAAAAGATTCTGTGGCACACCACCAACTAAAAATGTTACAAAATGACACTCTGTAGCCTAATTCAGTAAATATAATGACAATATAGTCTCTTAATGTATTCATACTCACTCGGTGTGACACACGCAGAGGGGGCGGAGGAGGCAGACAGACAGACACCGACACAAACACATATGATAATCATGATAGTGGTTCTTTTAATGACACCAGTCACCATCAGAACATTTAACAGTCACCATCAGAACTGAACTATTATTTTCCGATGCACGGGTTGCTGCATTGTGGGTTGCTCCGTTGTGAGCGAGAGAGGGCGGAGGAGAGGAGACAGAAATGACTTGCTGATTTGAAAATAAGATAAATAACAGGTTTTATCGTGTAGAAGTAAGAGACCTGTTCTATAGGGGCGTTGGGGGGGTGCAGCATTACTTTCAAAAATAGAGCAGCACGGACACTCATAAATAGCATATTATTTGCAGATATGAATTGATCACTTTTCAAAAATGTTTAGACCAATTAAATGAAATCAGATAATTTCCCACGGCACACTGGTTGAAAGTCTCTGCTCTCATTGAATGTCATGAACTGTTTCCATGGTGACAGAGAAACTGTCACATGTTTGATGGCTTGTGACCACATGAGCACTGTATAGGAAACCATTGTCTTTTTGGATGGGATGCTGCAGGTTGTGTTGAGGTTAGGCTGAATTTCACCTTCGATTCATGTCTTCCCTCAGTGTGTGTTTGTGAAGCGATGGAGAGTCCCCTCACTGGACAGCACCGGGGCCGGGGGGCCCAGCAGAAAGAGGAGTAGTATGGTGAGTTAGTAAATTTTTTGTCACTTCTATCGATAGAAATAGAATCACAAAACAATTATATTAAACCATTTTTACAAATGTATAATCACCCCTATGTATGACTTTTTTTGTAATACCCTAAAATTAGCCCTTATATTTACATGAGTGCGTCCACCCTATAGGGGCCACTATGTTTTTACATTAGCCCAGAGTGGACGTACTAAACATCTTTTCAGCTTTAGTGACAACAGAGGGCCACCATAGGTTCTCCTGCATGTTCAGAAAGGTTTGGGTGAGGTGATGGATACAACATGCAACTCCACCTCTAGATGTCACCAAATCTTACACACTGCACTTTTAAAAGATTTGATTATTTGATTCAGGACAATTGTAATCAAAGAATTTCTATATTATACAGCTTCAGCTAACCCACTTTAATGTGCTGTTCTCTGCATTTGAAGAAAACAAGTGTGTCTACAGTTCATGTTGAATTAATACAAATATGGGTCAATTTACACTGAATATGCAGTGCTTACTTTTTAGATTAAACTCCCTCTCTGACTGTATGAGAGACTTCCATGTTTCCCTCAAAGGCCACGGCACTCTGTGAAGATTCCAATCAGTAAGACACATTGCTCTGTCTCAGCTCAGAGGGTGTGTTCTTATAAATAGGTCCTGGTTCTGCCCCAACATATCTGCGCTGAGGTCCATAGGTCATTGTTGTCTCATGTTGATAAACACAGTCTCGTTGATAGCCGTGAAGTCAGCTCGCAGCCACTCTTAATGTGCGAAGCGTGGAGTCAGAACGCCGTCACAGTCCTCTGCAAATCTTAATTTCACAAACCATTCATTCAGAGACGCACACTGGTGAGTTGCATGGCTTCTGCTTTCTGACATTTCAATGAGAATGAAGTCTTTGTTAATGAGCTAATTATTTTTATCATGCTACAAGTGTTTCACTGTATTGTGTGGCTTATCACAGGTAGCTTGGCTCCATGTTGGCCTTTTTTAATGCCATTTAAAGATGCATTTAAGTAAGAACAGTAATTCTACTTAAAAAAAGTGTCTTGAATGGTAATTATAAACCTGTATTACTCCTCTTGTTATTGCACGAGTTTTTCCATTTCTTTATCTGAAAAAAGAAAAAAAAATGTTTTATAGCTTATAACCGGGACCTGGGGAATCTGAGTTTCGTTTTTACTGATGTTTACTCTAATCATTCTGTCAATGTGAGCTGCTGTAACACATGGATGTCCCCATTGTGGGATGAATAAAAGCCTTTTATTCTATTCTATGTTTAAATGTAAACTACAATAAAAGTTGCTTGAATCCTTATGTCCTCAGTCTTATCATAGGAGAAAGAAGAACTATATACAAACCAGTAGTTGCTATTAGCTAGCTATATATATGTATGTATATATACCTTTCCTTTCCCTCGCTGAGGGTCTAAGGACAGAGGATGGTACACACCACGTGAAACCCTGTGAGACAAACTGATTTGTGAATGCAGGCTATATAGATAAAATTACATTTGATATATATACAATGTTTCCCCTACCATTCTATGTGCCTCTTGTAGACTGAAATCAGTTTGGCTAATTTGATTTCACTATTTTAGCTGTGCCCAGTGTTTTGAAAATGTCCCCTTCATGGGGATTAATAAAGTTATAAATATAAATAATGTAAATATAAATAATTATATTTTCTATAATGTAATGTGCATGTATATATATATATATATATGTATATATGTATATATAAATTCGTTGAATGCCTCGACAGTTCAGAGGAGGGTCACCCTCTTCAGTGTGTGTGTGTGTGTGTGTGTGTGTGTTTCCAACTTCTTTGTCTGTGCCCCCCCACCCCCACCTCATGCATCCACTACCCACAGGCTCCAGCAGAGCCCTTATGAGGATCAGGTGACCATGATGGGATTGTTGTTGTTGTTGTGTCTTTAGGCTTTTTTCTTTTACCATCCTTCGTTTCATCGCCTCACTCAGGGGGAGGTTTAGTGTTTTGAGTTAAAGGGGCAGCTTGAATGGTTTGACTGTTCTCTGTTCATGTGCAAAGTGAAGCCTGATTATCCTCTTTACAGTTATCTAGTGCTTCTGATTTCACATTGTGTGGTGTCACTGTGTCAATACATCATTGATTAACACTGATTTAGCATTATAAGGCCATTATTGATCATTGATGTAATGACATCAGGATTGATGAATCTGTTACCAGTGATTTATTCTCTTACACCTTTTTGTATATTGCATGTAGATACAGGTCCCTTTACTTGATGCTTTGTATTACATATATATATATATATATATATATATATATTTTCTTCTTTTTTTCTGCAACTCGGATGTTATCATTTAAGTAGTTATTAGCTAATTTATCACCGTAGGAATAAATAGATTTCTGCATTTTCACCAGTAAATAGACTAAATTACAGCTCTACCAATAGACACGTGGATATACATATACCAGATGATATATGGATAATATACAGATTACTGAGACTGTTCAGATTATGGTCGATAATTTATATGAACATACTGTACAGCTTTAGGTGCAGTGGACAGATAGTACAGGTAGATGAGAGATGTGTGTGTATGTGTGTGACCAGGAGAAGTGTGTGGAGGGGTGACGGGTGTGAGGTTATGTGCAGGGGCAGGGGCAGGGGCAGGGGCAGGGGGGTCAGCGGGAGACAGAGTTCAGTAGGGAGACAGCTCTGGGGGAAAATCTGTGATATGGGTCCCCAGGAACTTAAAGCTGGAAACACGTTCAACAGCCATCCTGTTGATGTGAATGGGGTTGTGCATGCTTCCTCTTTCTCTCCTGAAGTCCACGATGAGCTCCTTCGTCTTGCTGGTGTTTAGGAGCAGGTTATCGTCAGCACACCAAGCGGCCAGATGCTGTACATCCTCCCTGTAGGTTGTCTCATCGTTGTTGCTGATGATGGCCAATCACCGTCGTATCAATCACAAACTTGATGATGGTGTTGGATCCATGTACAGGCCTGCAGTCGTGGGTGAAGAGGGATTAGAGGGATGGGCTCAGCACAGAGCCCTGTGGTACGCCTGTGCTGAGTGTGATGGTGGTGGAGCAGATGTGTCCTGACCTAACATACTGGGGTCTGTTGGTCAGAAAGTCCATTATCCAGTGACAGAGGGAGGTGTTAAAGCCCATGTCTCCAAGTTTCATGTTTAACATGGAGGGGATGACAGTGTTGAATGCTGAGCTCAAATCAACAAACAGCATTTGTGCATATGTGTTGTGGAGTAGGCGCTTCCCCCGCCTTTGTTTATGGTCTCAACGCCGCCTGTGAGTACTTCCGTCCAGTCGGATAGAGTGTGTTGCCTCGGGTGTTCTGGAGATCTCAGGAATGATTGGTGATAAAATCGTCTGGGAGGTGTAATCCAAAATCCAAGAGCTCCTGTTGGGTGTAGGATGTTAAGGTGAAGCTGTTGTGTACGAACAGACGCGAGATGAACAGGAAAATGTGTGCAAAATTGCAAAACTGGGAGAGATGCTGGGCCTCGCAATACGTTGCCCCGCCATCTTGGTTTTTTATCACATGACCAGATCAGCAATATTAATATACAGCAATATTAATATCCATATTCTTTTGACTGCCAGTTAAATGACACATTAATTTGTACTTATTTGACATATGGTATGGTATAATATTGGTTGTCTAATATATTCGAGCATCCTCAGTTATTGTGTCCATGTCACAATGAAGTGATTATTGTCTTTCTTGCCTTTACAGGGGACGAGAAGTGAGGGGACAATGCGAGTACACATGCACACCAAGTTCTGCTTCCTGTGTGTGCTCACCTTCCTCTTCCATCAGTGCAACCACTGCCACGGAGAAGGTCACAGTCATCACCATGGAGAACACCACCACGCCAGCCACGACCTCATCCATAGTGACCTGCAGATCTCAGAGGCTCCATATATGGGTGGAGCCTCCGTGTCCCCGGAGTCCAAGAGTCCCACAGAAGATCCTCTGGAGGAGGAGCAGCGCTTCTACATCCAGCAGCTCTTTAAACGCTATGGCCAGAAGGACCGGCTGGACTTCGAGGGGTTCCAGAGTCTGCTCTTCAGCCTGGGTTTGGGTGAGGTGAAGGTGGTCGGTGTGGATCATGAGGATCTGGGCCATGACCACGTCGCACACCTTGACTTGGTGGATATGAAGGAGGGACTTCACTCGCATTCATCCAAGGAGGGACAAGATTATGGGCATGGACATGGTCATCCACACCACAAGGTGGGCTCCCACCATCCCACTGACCAGGCATCCCCAGGGTGCAGCCAGCAGACCACTGCTCCCCCTGGTGCCCCTGGTGCACCTCCAGGCCACGCCAATAAACATGATCATGGCCATGATCATAGACATGATGTAGATCATCATCATCATAATCACAGCAAGGTGAAGGAGAGTGACCATAAACATTCTGATGGACATGTGCAGGACACACATGACCATGATCATGGAAGTGACCATGACTACGGAAGTGACCATGATCTTGCACATGACAAACATCACAAACATGAGCAGGTACAGGTGCAGGCAAACCCCAAGGATCATACCTCTCAACCTCATAGTGACCATGACCACAGTGACCATGCAGGCCATGACCACAGTGATCATGCTGACCATGACCACGGTGACCATGCAGGCCATGCTGACCATGACCACAGTGACCATGCCGACCATGACCACAATGACCATGCCGACCATGATGACCATGACCACAGTGACCATGCCGACCATGCTGACCATGACCACAATGGACATGACCATGCCGACCATGACCACAGTGACCATGCTGACCATGACCACAGTGACCATGCAGGCCATGCTGACCATGACCACAGTGACCATGCTGACCATGACCACAATGGACATGACCATGCCGACCATGACCACAGTGACCATGCCGACCATGACCACAGTGACCATGCCGACCATGCTGACCATGACCACAGTGACCATGGCGACCATGCTGACCATGACCACAGTGACCATGCCGACCATGCTGACCATGACCACAGTGAACATGCCGACCATGCTGACCATGACCACAGTGACCATGCCGACCATGACCACAGTGACCATGCCGACCATGCTGACCATGACCACAGTGACCATGCCGACCATGCTGACCATGACCACAGTGACCATGCCGACCATGCTGACCATGACCACAGTGACCATGCAGACCATGACCACAGTGACCATGCTAAGCATGACCACAGTGACCATGCCAACCACGATGACCATGACCACAGTGACCATGCCGACCATGCTGACCATGACCACAGTGACCATGCCGACCATGCTGACCATGACCACAATGGACATGACCATACCGACCATGACCACAGTGACCATGCTGACCATGACCATGATGACCATAGTGACCATGCTGACCATGACCACAGTGGACAGGACCACCACCATGTTCATCCTGAACAAACCAGCACAGACATTCCTCCAGTGGACCAGGGACTGGTTCCCTCTGTCCACTTGGGGTCGTCCCCTCCACCTCAGGAGCCTCAGACCTCCACCACCCCAGCAACAAGCAGGACCAAGAGGCCCAGGAATCCAGGGAGGGTCAGAGGACAGCGACGCCAAAACAAAACCTCATCTCCTTCATCTCCGTCTGATGACCACAACCACAAACATGGACATGGACACGGTCACTCTCTCAAACGCAGGAGAGAAGCTATAGGAGGCCCCACATCCCCATCTCTGCCAGTCCCTGCTCTGTCAGGACATCCAGGGGGGTTTTCACATCAGCATGAGGAGGTAGGTCTTCATTCACCTCACACTTTCCTCATGTGTTCCACTCTTTACATTCACATGATTACACTCCCATACGCTGCCCAACTTCTTCTGAAGTACATGACCTTGATTTTTGTATTCACAGTCCCTTCATGCTCTTTTCTTTTTTGTTCCTCCTCAGTGTTTGAACCTGACCCAGCTCCTCACCTACTACGGCCTCAGTCCTGAGTCACTCATCTCCCCCAGCCAGTTCACCTACCTGTGTCCTGCCCTTCTCTACCAGATCGACAGTCGAGTTTGCATCCGTCATTACCATCAGATGGACGTGGAGCAGGAAGCCTTGGAGAACATCAGTACAGGTAGAAGCCTAACACCTTATCCACTCTGTCCATTCTGAATGAAAGATAAGGTTAAATGTTTCAAATGGGTATAAACTGAGGGTCAACCTCCGATAGAGATGGATGAAGCGTAATAGGAAGTGAAAAAACGTGTAGTTCATAGTGTTACCACTGGGGGTTGACTCCGAAAAGGAGTAAATATCCATAGATTCCCATTTTTAAATGTTCAATTTCAGAGGTGAATGAAACATGTTTAAAGTCTGGTACAAACTTTGGTTTTGGTCTCAAAACAAGATTGAATAGAATTATAAAACCATTACACATCACGGAATATAAGTATCTTTTTTTTTTCACAGTGACAAATTCACAGTGCAGCTAGTTGTGAAACATGTTTTGTAATAAGAATTTATGAAAGAGGAAAAAAACAGCAAGTCATTGTTTGTATCTGGTGCCATTCGCCAGAGGAAACCTTATGAGTGGTTCATTCTCATAGTTTATAGAGATGTTATCATTATATATGTGTAACCTGGATATCTGTACCTGTATGTAGCTGAAAGATATTAAAACCTTTTGAGAAATATTTAATGACCATATAATATTAAGGTGAATAGGTCATTTAATTTATATCACATTAAGAGAAAGTCCCTCTGTGGGTGAGGAGTTCTTTCCTCTCATTTTATTATTATATGGTTTTATTGATGATAGTAAAAACATATAATAATGATCAGCACATCTGAAACTCCAAGATTCACTGAATACTTTTTTTGGTGTGGAATAATAAAGAAGGAATTATTTGCATTGACTAAAGCTTAAACAGTTTTTTGATTTTTAAATTGTTAAATTAAAGTTTTAAAATAGTTTTCATCTTACGCAAAGGAAGGAGGATGTTTTTGGAGAATTACATTCTAGAGAGTGGGTGTGGTCAGTGTCCTACAGGTTCAGCGGTTCCTTAAGGTCAGAGGCTGGCTGTGCAATGGATGTAGTGGACGTGACAAAGCTGGACACTGAGCATCAGAATGTGATCTCTGTGATCAGATAGAGGTTTGAGCAAATCAAAGTGCAGGTGTAAAGAAACTTAATTGTGATCTGATCCAACAAAACTTTTCAAAGTTGGTGTGTCTCACTTTTTGATCACAGTCAATGACGAGAGTAAATGAAAAAGATCTCACTGTGCTTCCACAGCTAAAGTTAAAGAGGTGGCATGACACAACTCTCTCGTCGGTATTCCACTTCTTCCTTAGCTTTGAGAAGCTAGCAGGAATCCATAGACAGCCAACATATTTTTCTTTATTCGCTGTTTTTGTTCGAGTGGTGCATGAGGATGTTGTACAGCACGATCAGGTTGCAAATAGTGCCAATAAAATGGAATTCAGTTGCAAAAGGCTCTTAAAGCTAAACTGGTGAGTGACACAGTCAGGCACGTTAAGGTTAAAACGGTTATTTTTAAGTGAAAGGAAAAAACGACTTGACTGTGAATGAGAGTGAATCTCAGAGGCACAGAGAGACGAGATTTACTGTCACCACATCCTCATGGTCTTTATTGTCATTGTGAACTGAGCTATCATCTTGATACGACTTTATCAAGTATGTAACCACATGACCACTGATATATCCACTGTCAGTCACGTTACTTAAACCCACAGTGTTTTTTTTTAAACCCACCTGGATGACTGGAAATGTTGTTTGTGTGTGTGCACTGTTGAATTGAAGCAGTCTTTCATGGTCTGTGACTAAATAACCCTTAGACAAAAAGGATCACTTCCATACAACCTCATTTTCTATTTTTAGATTAATATTTGAAGAAAAACTATCATGAAAAATGGCAAAATAATTATCAGTGGTATTTAGCTGTTTGTTTTTTAATCACATGTTGATCAATTGAGCTAATGT
>JAFBJT010044147.1:0-28552 GCA_016785325.1 Chascanopsetta lugubris | reverse complement strand
TGCCTGGATACAGGATGACTGGAGCGTTGTCGTTCTGATCCAGAATGAACACGTTCACTGTGACGTTGCTGCTCAGTGATGGAGTTCCAGAATCTGATGCGACCACGTGGAACTGGAAAGTTTTCACTGCTTCAAAGTCGAAGCTCTTCAGCGCTGATATGTGACCATTCTCAGAGTTGATGTTTAGAAATGATGATGTCACATCATTTTCACTCCCTCCTCTCGTGATGTGATATGAAATAGCTGCATTTTCGTTCACATCACTGTCTGTAGCGCTCACAGAGAAAACTGGTGCTCCAGCAACATTATTTTCAAACAAATAAAACTGTAGTGGATTATCCGAGAATTGAGGACTGTTGTCATTTACATCTGATATCTGGATGTTCAGAGTTTTAAAAGTAGATAAAGGAGGTTCACCACAGTCTGTGGCTTTTAGTATTATTTCATAATGTGATACCTGCTCTCGATCTAACATTTCCTTAGTAACAACTGAATACATGTTTTCTTTATATGAGTGCTTTAACTCAAAAGGCACGTTGTCATTTATATCTAAAATAACTTTTCCATTGAGGCCGGAGTCTTTATCACGGACACTGATAAGTGAAATTACTGTTCCATGTTTTGAATCTTCGGACACTGTATTTGACAGTGACGTCACTTCTATTGTTGGTGGATTATCGTTGACGTCTTTTATCTTTACAGTAACTCTACACCTGCCCATTAGTGGAGGTTGTCCCTTGTCAGTTGCATGGACTTCTAGCTTGTAAATTTCTGATTCTTCAAAATTCAGCGACCCCTTCAGTTTAATCTTTCCAGTTAAACTATCCAGTTCAAATATCTCGTAAATTGTATGTGCCATAGTTTTACTGAAGCCGTACTCTATTTCTCTGTTTATTCCTTCATCTGGATCAGTTGCATTAACTTGCATTACAGCAGCACCGATGTCAGCATTTTCATATATTTCTATTTGATAAGTATCTTGACTAAATATAGGTCGATTGTCGTTACTGTCAAGAACATTAATAGAAACATTTAACTTCCCTGATCTCGGAGGTTTACCTCCATCAGTTGCTGTAACAATTAACACGTGTTTATCTTTCTGTTCTCTGTCTAACGACTTCTTCAGCACTAAGAAGGGGATCTTGTCTTCGTCACTGTGACTCGTTTCTATTTCAAAATGCTCATTTGATGTTAAAGTATATGAGTGAATGGAGTTTATTCCAGCATCGGGATCACGTGCTGCGTGCAGCTCGAATCTTGTTCCTGGGGAAGACAGCTCCCCTATTTCAAATCTCTGCAGCTTTTCGGTAAAACTCGGAGAATGATCATTAATATCAGTGATCTCCACAACAACATAGTGAATTTCCAGAGGATTCTCAACGAGGATTTTCAGCTCCATGACACACGCACCGCTGCCCTGACAAAGCTCCTCCCTGTCGATTTTCTTATGGACCAGTAAAGCACCATTGTCTGGATTTACCTCGAAAAAAGCGTCCGCAGATTCAGACACGACGCGAAACCGCCGATCAGCCAAAGAGCTTTTGTCCAGACCCAGATCCTTTGCAACATTTCCAACAACGGTCCCCTCTTTCATCTCCTCGGGAATCGAGTACCTCAGTTCAGCCGCAGCCTGTTTCCCGGTGATTAGGACGAGGAGGAAACATAAGGAGACCCGATGCGCATTTGATCGAAATCGTCTCAGCTTCTCCATCGTTATGCGACAAAACACAATAATAATAATAATAATAATAATAATAATAATAATAATAATAATAATAATAATGATAATGATAATAATAAAAAATAATAATAATAATAATAAATTTTTTAACAAACATCTGCTGGAATGAGTTTTTTTTACAAGAGCATTTTATTTTACAATTTCCATTTTTATAAACACTGACTTCACAGTTTGGTTTGATGTATATGATTCTCCTTGTTCGTGACAGAGGATGATTTACTTGTGACATATGTGTCAGTAGGTATGCAATGTGTGTGTGTGTGTGTGTGTGTGTGTGTGTGTGTGTGTGTGTGTGTGTGTGTGTGTGTGTGTGTGTGTGTGTGTGTGTGTGTGAGTGTGTTGGCGTGAGCCTTCATACAACACGTGGACGTCACTGCTGTTATCTGCCTTTGTTGTTAGGACCCTTGTGGCTTTGCCTTTACGCTGGACTGGATTTTGAGCCGATTATTTGAAAAAAAACTCACAGGCATTTTGTATATGTGGATGTGTTTTACTTATCCCATGTCCATAACTGGAAATATTAACCCTTGCAGTCTGTATCAATTTCTGCATATTTTTCTATTTTTATATAGATTAATTCTATTTTCCATTTTCCAACACAGCAGCCCGCGAAACACTACACGACATCAAAGGAATGAGTAAGTAGCAGAAAACAAAAATAGAACAAACA
Organism: Chascanopsetta lugubris; assembly: GCA_016785325.1. Lineage (NCBI taxonomy): Eukaryota > Metazoa > Chordata > Actinopteri > Pleuronectiformes > Bothidae > Chascanopsetta > Chascanopsetta lugubris. Next base: position 26,141 of record JAFBJT010044147.1, on the reverse strand, counting down.
AACAAAACCTCTACAACGACCAAAAGAAAAGGAAAAAAGAACACAGAAACAGTAGAGACATGATCAAGAGTAATATACATAGATAGTCATAACGTGGTAGGGTAAATCGCATCAGATGCTTTCAATTTGATTTATGGGAGATCATCCAATTTGATTTTTTCCATGTAGGTCAGAGTGTAGTCGAATGAGTTTTACGTGTGTGTGCGTGTGTGTGTGTGTGTGTGTGTGTGTGTGTGTGTGTGTGTGTGCGTGAGTGTGTGTTCGTGCAGGCGTGCGAGCGTGAGCTGGTGTTTGTGTGTGAGAGAGCTCGGGAGAACCAGAGCGCAAGAGCCAATCATATCCCTCTACGGCAATATCAGCTTCCCAAAGCCTGTGACGTCATCTCTGCGCGACATGCCGGATGAGGCGCCGGGAGCAATAGACGCATCTTCATGCAGACAACGGGACCTGAGTATCGTTGTTTCATGGTTGACATTTATACAATGAGTTGAATCGTACACGTACAGATTAACAACCAAACTGAGAACAATTCATTTCTGTGGCGTCACATTGATATAATTCCTGTGTGCCGTCTGCCAACCCGCCCGTCTCACAAGCTAAGTGTTAGCCGTTAGCATTGGAACGTTTCACGGCCATCAACTGCTGCTGTTCGGGTCCGTCGGAATGAGTGGATACGGTGGCGGTTATGGTGGTGGCGGAGGGAGAAGGGGCAGACGAGGGGGCAATAGAGGCCACAGAGACGGGAGCAGAGAGAGGTGGGACAGAGAGGGAGATGGAGGAGGCTTCAGTGGACCCCGTTCAGACTCTGACCAGGGCCGAGGAGGGGGAGGAGGGGGACCCCGGGACCGTCCACCTCCACACCTGAAGGGCCGTGAGATCGGGATGTGGTACGCCAGATACGGAGCCGTGCGGAGGAAACAGGCCGACAGGAGATCGGTATGCTTTCTGTTTGTTAGTGCCTACTCCTGACCTCAGATCAGGTTGTCACTTCTCCCTTAACTGAGTCATAATTCAAATCCTCACACTAAGAGGTACCTTATCTTTCCCGGAGTCATTCAACTTGTTCAATGTCAGTACACTATTTACTGGGTTGAGGCGAAGGGACCACCAACACTGATTAAAGGTGCTGTGTGTTAGATTGAATTGAAGTGATCCTCCTTTGACCTGTTCCAAGTTAATACAAATTAGTTTGACTGATAACTTGGATGACTGAATAATCACCTGCATTATGTCTCCTTGTTCTCATTTCCTTATATTTAGCCCTTTATGATTATATCTGGAGCAGGTTCACGTGACAGAGGCCACCACTTTGCACCATCATGTTTTGTTCACTGTGACCAAACTAAACAGCAGAGTTTTCTCATAAGTTACCTTCAATGTCAATCCAGGTAATCTACAAAAAGCCAAATATTGCCCTCCATAATTATGCAGACAAATAAAACGTTGTAACATGCTGTATATAAGTGTAGCATCTCATCATGGTCCACCACATGATACTTTTAATTAGAATACCATCAGATTTTAGACTGGCTTTTAAGACCGACTGCAAACCAACAACAACCTGACTCATCTCACAAACAGTACCCAAAACAGCAGATACCACTTTTACCCAAAAGTTCTCACAGTTATTTTGGATGTCAATTGTCAATACATGTTCACACATTTTAGTGGGATGATCGTGTCATTGATTGCATTTTTAGAATAGGTTGAAAATGAAATCTGGCATGCTGGCCCTGGTGTTACAGAGGCTAAGGCTGCATGGAAGGTTTTGACTGAACATTTTCCTTTTCATGTCTGTCTGCAGCGAGCAGTGGTCCAGATGGATGAGGCCAGAGAGGAGCACATTACCAAGCTGCTAAATTCTGTCCAGAGGGACCAGCCTGGTCCAGCGGGAGGTGGCTGGGGAGCAAGGGCCTCTACATCTGATAATTGGCAAACAGATGCTAGCAGCAGTGGGCACTGGTGAGAACAGCTTGAAGAGCTTTTTCTCTGAGATGTGATAATTTCATACCAGAGAGAAACTGGTAAACTTAGATATGAAAAATGCTCAGAATGTTATTTTTCCATTTGAAATGATGGACGCATGCAGGAGTTTAAATGTATACGACCGGTGTGTGCAGTTACTTTGATGGAGATGCGCCCGAGGAGGAAAAACACTTCAAATCTGAGGAAGAGGAGGAAGAAGTTAGTGCGGGTCAGGGGAAGAGGTAAACAAGTCAAATGCATTCCAAGAACGACTTGACTTGCTACAGATACAATCCAGTAATTACAGAACAACCAGGATCACCGCGTGAACTATACTAACCCATTCCTCATGTTTTTCTTTAGTAACTTAAATAAAGCAGTCGTTAAAGATGAACTTCCAGACAAATGGGATGACGACGACTCAGGGGAGGATGATAAGGAGAAGAACGAGAAACTCAGAGTCAGAGACCGGGATCTTGAGTTCTTATTCCAGGACGTGGTGAGGGATGGCTCACTGGATGACGTCTTACAAAGAGATCTGCAGAGCAAGAAATCAAACCTCAAGTACAAAGAAATGCTGGTGAGTATAACGATTTACATAAGCTCACAATTTGATGTTGGACTTCGATGTCCGATCGAATGTATATTATGCACTGATCAAAGTTGCACAATCGTTCATGTGGGTTCGTCAATGCGCAGAGAACATAGTGAACATTGCAATAATTGGAGATATTGAACAGCGTAAAGCATCTGTGTCTTGATAATTAGGAACATACACCAGTTGGTTGGCGATAATTTGTTGCTGTTCTATTTCAGTTACGCTGAGGTTCATAGCTCGGCAGATGTTCATGTCTACAGAGCCGCTCAAGTTTCAGACATTCCCCTAATTAAAATATTTGTATGTTCTATTCGTCCATCACAACATTGAAATATTAAAACATCTGAATAATTCTGAAGCCGGTGCAAGATGGAATCTACTTTAGCTGTTTAGAGAATAGTCTTTGGAAATAACTGTATTGAATATTTTCTTTTAAAGCCATATTTATTGATGCTTGAACACAATCACTAATATGCCAAACAAACCATCACAACACAGTCTGATATCCTTTACCCCAAAAACCATCAAGCCCTTAAGATACATTACATGGAGTAGGACTTTCATCATTGTTGAGTGATGCATTGCTCTTCTGCCAAATAATATTGTTGTTGAATCCAAAATGTGACAAGTAAATATGAATTTCACAACACAGAGTTTGGTGTTTTAAGCACTTTTCTCTAAAAAAAATCAATTTTGTTTGAACAATGGAACAAGTATTTTTGCTTTTATGTTTTTCCACAACTGAATCCAAATGTTTGCTTATTCCTCTGCTGCAGACATTCAGAGAGAAACTACCCTCTTATGGGAAGAAAGAGGTATGTCTTTTAATCACATACATGTTTTAATCAGTCCTGATTTTTTTGACCCTATATTTCAAACAACATCATCTGCAGCCTTTATTCTCCTCATTTCACCCGTCTGCTTCTGCTCTTTCATCCACAGGAGCTGGTGGAGCTGATCAATTCCAGCCGTGTCCTGGTTGTGAGTGGGGAGACGGGGTGTGGAAAGACCACACAGGTCACCCAATTTATCCTAGATGACTACATCAACAGAGGCGTGGGATCGTTGTGCCGGGTTGTGTGTACACAGCCGCGTCGTATCAGTGCCATCTCGGTGTGTTACTTAGCTGAATTTTAAGGTGTGATTCTTTTGTTCGTTTGTTTTGGTCGTGTGCTGTTGCTCATGAATGTTTGTTTGTGATTCATCTCAGGTAGCAGAGCGTGTAGCAGCAGAGAGGGCAGAAAGTGTAGGAAATGGGAATTCCTGTGGTTACCAAATTCGCCTGCAGAGGTAAGACCGACGCACAATCCAAATAGTGTTTGGACTCTGTGACAGATTGAGCAGAAGCATTTGCTCCATGTCTTTCTTGGTGTAGTTTCCAACCAACGCCCCCTCAGATCTCTGATTCTAAAACATGTAATGTTTCTTTCCTGTATTACCATGCTTTAAACATGAATGGCTGTCATCTTTAGATTTCATTTGGTCCAAGTATCCCTAAAAGATTACACTCTCCTGAACAAAATATCCATTAAAATGATCACCACCCATCTGGTGATCCACGTATTACAGAGACGTCTCTGTAATATGTTCTTAAAAGCAGATCTTAGGCTAAACTGCGACAGGTATGGGCAACGTGTCACAATGATGATTTCCTGCCTGTATAGCAGTTCCATGATTGAAAATAAATGTGGATAGAATGAGATTCATACAACATGCAACAATATCAGGACAGGACATACTGCAGATGCATATGTTGGACGACGTTCTACAACTACTCATCAATCACATAGAGAAATAAACATCCCTCCACCATGACAGTTTCATTTTACTTGAGATGAATGAATACCACCGGTAAATTGGTTTTTGAAGGACAGGAGATTAAATGGTGGGATGGAAATCCAGATCTTATGTAGATTATGAAATGTCTGACCTGCATTTCTGAGATGGTTGACCCGAGAGATCAATGGGTCTCGGTGAGTATGCCTTTTTTGTGCTCATGAGTTTCCATCTCATCTCTGCTGTTGTGAGAAGATGAACCCTGGGATTCTGTATTTTATAAGACTAATGAACATCTTGACACGGCTTGATGGTTGTTATCCGTTGCCTCCCATTTGGTATAATTCTGAAAATGTCCTATTGTACTGTGAGGAGTTTGTTTGACAGGCAGCATTCACGCGAGGCCAAAGATCTTTAGTGTCAATACATCTACGTTAAAATAAACTCATACATTCGGGATGACTGAGGCTAATCACGGGAACTGTCTTCTATTAAAAACTATGACCACCAAATGTCAAGATCTGGCAATCTCCTCACCACACGGTGCAGACGCACCAAGCCAGACTCAAAGGCACTTTAAGGGTGAATAGACAGAGGGAGTGGAGAGTTACCGGGGACTAGAGGGTGCAGCAATCTGAAGATGAATCATATACAGTGAATATGGAGCTTTAGAGAGGATGAATGGATGCAGTACGAAATAAGAAAAAGACATCTCATGTTTCGCATGAAAGGAAACAGATATAATGCCCGAGAAAGGATCGTCGGAGGAAAAATGATTACAGTCTGTCAAGGAAATGGAACAGGGAACAATGCGATAGGCTTTGTATCCAGGGACTTTTCTGCACTTTGTGTCGACAGCAGAGTCTGGAGACATATCTTTGGGTCCAAACCTTCAGTTGCACTCACAGCAGAGGAACCAATAAGATTTTTGTGGTCAAAGGTCATTGGCACAACCCATCAGACCATGTTTTATGGGAATGCCAGTGCAAGCAATGTTTTGTTTTTGTTTGAGTCAGAGCCCCCAAATATAATCTTGCCAATTTGGAAAAGCTGTCTTCTTTTAGTTGTGCCGTCATTGCTTGCTTTGACTATCTCTGTGGCTTTATACAAATCTGGCAGCTTTACACCACCAGCTCTTGACTACCAGTAATTCATATTCAAAAGTGTCCACACTTTGCACTTTGTTCTTGTATGTTCTTGTGTTGGACTCTCGGTGAGTAATTAACTTCTTGAATTGAATTGAAATTGGCAAGAACACATTTATTTAGTCTTTGCCAACTTTGGTCATATTTGCACAGACAACGATGTGTCCTCAGGCTGCAAACAGTTGGATTATTTTTATAAGAATCATTTTTATTCAATCGATAATGTATCCTTAGACTCTCAATACATCCCATCAGCCATAAGACTGAATTCCAAGTTTATTTCACCCTGTATTATTCACCAGCATTGAAATAAATATGCCACTACATTAAATCTTTAGGCTGTTGTTTGAACCTTTGTATATATGTAAGTTCCTGTGATGAAACATTCTTTTGTTTTTTTGAATATAGAAGTTTACAGGAACAAGGTTTTTGGTAATATTATATGGGAATTATGAGATTGCTTGCCACATGCTTCTTTCTAAGTTTACGGTCAAATGGCTCACCGCTATCACTCAATTTCTATTATTCATCATCTTTGTGTTCTGTGTGTTATCATTGTGATGTAAATTGTAACATGTAACTACATTTTCTTATTTATTTGTATCACTGGTCTGGTTCGTTGTTCCGTGTTGGTACAGTGAAAATATAGTGAAACACCATGTTTCAGAGGAATTGTTTTATAAATTAACATCAGCATTATTTCTCACTATGAAAATAGTCCGACTTTTGTTGTACGTTGTTATATTTTCATCAAATATTCAACAAACGTTGATGTGGTTCAGTTGTCATTGTAATGAATATTTTAGATGTGTTGTTCAAGGCAGTTCCTGTGTTGCCTTGTCTTTGCCAATCATTTGATAGACTTTTCATGTCTGACTGGTATTTACATTGAGTTTGACATAAAGTTACTGTGTAAGCGCCTATGACAACTAATTGCGCTGCTCACTTTGATTGTATGGCAAGACGGCTCTCGTTCGTGTGTGCCTGTGTTCATGTGGTGCAGAACTTGCATATATGACACTGCCAGCACTCAATTTAAAGGTCCAATGTGTAAGATTAAGATGAACTCTAAGTTAATGAAATTGGATACATTTAGATGATCATGCACATATAAAAACATCATTGGAATAATTATTACTTTATTAATCATTTTTGACATTAAATCTCTTTTACATCAACCTTGAAGAAACAAAATCACCCTGGCAAGTTTATCTCACTGTAAGTCTTGGGTTATTTCAGAAATTGAAGCAAACTTCCCCCCCCTCCCCTTCTGTCTCTTAGCCGGTTACCACGGAGACAAGGTTCGATCCTCTACTGTACAACAGGCATCATTCTTCAGTGGCTGCGCTCTGACAAGTGAGTCTCTCCCTTTGTCCCCATCACATTTTATCCAAAGGTTGTCCTCTCCTCTGCTTCTCGTCTCACTGTCTCTACTGCCCCTCCTTTACTGTCTCTTTTGCATGTGCCACTCTGTTTTGTCCTCATTGATTTGTGGTTCACTCTACTCATTGTAGGAGAAGCTTAAGTACACACACAGACACACACACACACACACATACATGGACGGACGGACGCACACATGCAGACACACACTCAGTTGACTCATCCTTGCTGCATATGCATCCGTGCACTCTGTCCCCAGCGAACCTCAAAGACTAAGTGAGGCTGCCAGCTTCTCTTGTCTTGTCGTCTTCATGCTCTCTTAGAGTTGGCATCACTCCAGTGAGCTGTTTTAGGGCGACAGCTGTCGGACAAAGTGCTGTAACTTTGAGGCTTTGCAGTATATTTACATTACAGATGGCCTTAAAGCTGACAGTCTGCATGGGCTGCCGCTATGTCTACACTCCTCTGTTTTGCTGTGACTCAACGGCTCACTCCCACAGACACTATCCAACACTTATCATTGCAAATGAATGCTTCTCATATAAGCAATACAAATAACCCCTTCGTCATGTCCCCATCCAAGCATTTAAGAGATCATATAAATGGCATTCAGATAACAGAGAAATGCCAAGGTCCCTCTCTAAGTTCAGAGTTTAGATTTTCTATTCATGGCTATTGGAGAAACATGGCTACCTCTAAAAGCTCATTGAAAGGCTTTTTCTGTGGTTAAAAACAATCTTAGTTATAGATAACTTATCATACATTGATAAAGAAAGAAATGCAAATATCATGTTCATTTTCTGCTGCTATAGATTCTCTCAATCCTGCACACTGTACCTTTTTAATGCGTCTCCCATTTTCTTGTTCTGTCAGCTTGTTGTCCAGTATCAGTCACCTGGTGTTGGATGAGATCCACGAGAGGAACCTGCAGTCGGATGTTTTGCTGATCATTGTGAAGGGCCTGCTCGCCATCCGGGATGATCTTAAGATCATCCTCATGAGTGCCACACTCAACGCGGAGAAGTTTTCCAAATATTTTAGTATGCAATCCACACAAACCTTTTATCTTTCACCATTTTCTCTTAGTGTCACGCATTTGTATCGTTTCTGTTTAACTCTTTCTCGTCTCTCGTTACCGTTAGACAACTGTCCAATGATCCACATCCCTGGCTCGACTTTCCCAGTGGAGGAGTTTCTACTTGAGGACATTATAGAGATGACAAGGTGGAACGGCGCTTCTCCCAAATACTCACCTGAAAATACAACTGATTTCACTGTGTCCCTTTAAAAATGTTGAATGCATCTGGTTGGTGTCTGTCTGCTCAGGTATCATCCTCAGAATCAGGACCGCCGCCCCGCATGGAAGAGAGGATTTTGGCAGGGGCAAAACTCCAGACCGGAGAAGGAGGAAAAAGAGGCTGAATACAAAGAGAGCTGGCCTTGTTTCGAGCGCACACTGCAGAACAGGTTAGCGCGACAATTCTGGTCTTACACCTCTGCAGCTGGCAGTGGGCAGAGCTCTAGGCGGAACTATAGATCACATCCTACATTGTGTGCGCCTACACGCTGCCTTCCTACGCTGTGCACAGGTACAAGAAGTCCTTGATGCCAAAGTATAATTCAGTGGCAGTGGCAGGAAGGGGGCCATTTACCACAAGTGTGACTCAACAAATGGATAGGCTGAATTTTCTTTTCGTGAAAACTTTTTTTTTGTTCCCACATACATGAAAGAGGATACAATGTATTTATTAATGGTATCTTAAATTCACAGCAAATGTCTAGTGTGTGATATCTAATTGAAATGATTTCTAATCCTGTTAGATATAAAAGGGTTTTGCAGTGTTTTCCGAGCGCACAACACATTCAGTGTAGAAACTGGCAGACGCATGGTGGCCGGACCTTCACCCATTTGCTTCGATTACATCTATAGAGAGAAACTCTAATTTTCTTTCCTTTCTTTCCATTTTGTATAGATACTCAGAAAACACCATTTCTGCTCTACAAATGTTGGATGGTAATGACAAGATTGACCTGGATCTGATCCTGGCACTTATCCGTCATATTGTGCTCAATGACGAGGTGAGTTTAACCTTGAAGCTGGCAAAGCTCTTGCGTCAGAGATTCGATTTATCCTCAGAGATGAGTACGTGGAGGGGGATGATGTCTGTGCGTGTGTTGAGTGATGTTTGTGCCACTGAAACTTGTAGATTTCCAATATTTGTGTTTTATCAACGTATACATCTCCCAAAATGTCCATAATAGATGAGCCAGGCATAGCAGGGGTCCCATTGCAGAACATTTTTAACATCAAATATGTAACAAAAGGAGAGAAGCACAGTGAAACTCCTTTTTGGAGAAGATAAAGGAAACAAGGGAGACTCAATTCCTATCTCACAGAGAGACAATTGGAATAATAGATCCTGGCAGCAGATGTGTGGTTACGAGTGATCAAACAAAACATGTCCCCCCAATGTGTCCTTGTTCACTTTTTCCTCCCTGCAGCTCTTGTTAGTTTACCTCATCTTTTCCACATTCAATTCAGAATAATATGAAGTGTAATATCAAAGAAGTCAGGTATACAGAAAATACTTTATTTATGCTTACTCCTTACAACCCTCTGCTCAGTCTACAGAGCAGACAACAGTTGATGAGGATCCATCAGCACAAAGAAAAAACATAGTTGTGATTTCAGTACATTCAAATATGTATTTGCAGCGTTTTCCAATCGTGCCTGTCAGCATATCCATTCATGCAAGTGGTAATGTGTGAGAACAGAGCGTCACAAGGGCTCGCAATACCACAAAACGAGCACTGAGAACAGTTGCTCTAACTTTTGGGCGACGGTCTGTATGAGAGACGCCATTGCGCAAAGAGACATTCTCAGGATGCAGACTGAGTAACGCAGCTAGACAGAATAATTATCCCCTCTCATATAAAGCTGTATCTCGATCAGTCACGGCCACCCCGAGCCAGTCATCCAGCTGATTCGCCGTGGCATTGTCAAGCGGCTGATGGAGGAGCAGCCAATCCGCCGTGACTGCATTCAGAGGCGAGGATTGGGGAGGGCGGTCTGCTGGGCTTTCAGCAGTGATGATTGGTGAATTATGTTGCAGAAGTCTATGATTAGACACCTAGGGGGTTGACACGGAGGCAGTAATGAGCACCTGCTGTGAGCGACTACGTGTGTGGGTGTATCCAGCGTGTATGTGCTAAACAGTGGGCCAACACCACGGAGCTTACTGTACTGTTACTTCACTCATAGCTGGAATTAATCAGAGCCTCAGTCTGCACTCTTGTGTCTGCGCTTCTGTCGGGCTGTAAACAGATATGGAGGCTTCATCCCTGTGCTGCTCCTCACTAGTTCACACACACGTCATTAACACACATGCACATGCGGTCCCATATGGGTACCGGTGTTGGAGCCCTGGTAATAATAATTAGCTTTAATTAAAAGGCAGCGGCACTTAAGGCCTGGAAGCTACTTTTAATGTCGTCCCCCGTCTCCTCGCAGGAAATGAACTGAAATGAGTTCTTTTTAAAGACAAGGTTCTTTCATACAAGCTTGATAACATCCGGAGAATCATCTTTGTTTGAAAGGAGCTCTTTTGATGTGGTGAAATGGAAAGAAAACAAACCTAAGTATTTATCCCTGATCTTTTCAGCAAGGTGCTTAGTTGCTTTTCCCCTACGAATATGGTCTGATGGGCATTTGCATATTTCACTGCAACCCTCAAACATTGTTCAAGATTCTCACCATTAGATTACCTCCTGAAAGTTTTGTAATGTTGTCAGGCATTACTGTTTATTAATATTAAAACTCTGTCATTCAATCAATCTGTTTTGATGTATTGTTTACATGAATTTAGATCTGATAATTTGGTAGATTTAAGATGTTTCTTCTTTTTATGTATTTTGCGAGAATCGAGCCTGTGCCTGTGTAAGTTTGAAGCCAAGACCTCCTGTGGTGCGAAGATGCCGTTGTCATGATGATACTGGCAAAGAGTGTGAGGGAGGATTGTGTGACTTGAAGAGGTTTGAAGCTCAGGGCAGGTCGACTTCATACGGGCACCTCCATCACATGGCCCAGTTGTCGCCGTTGGTTCCTGTTTCTTTCTTCCTTGAAAACACTGTCCATTACTTTTGTATGTTTCAGCAGCTCATGGTCTTCATGTTTTTGTCAAACAGGAAGGAGCAATCTTGGTGTTTCTCCCCGGCTGGGACAACATCAGCAGTCTCAACGACCTGCTCATGGCTCAGCAGATGTTCCGATCAGGTACACACACACACACACACACACACAACTACACAATCACACACTTTTACCCATGTGAGGTCTTGTATTAGTTTGTCAGAGCAAATAAAATGAATTGTGATTATCAGTTGCTTTTACTTTTATTGTCTAAATGAAATATCAACCAAATAAACATACACCCATTTACCGGGATATTCATGGTTGATTTAAGACTTGCCTCACCACTAGTGTCTCATGTTTGCACCATTTATAAACACAATTCTCTCTTGTGTGTCCTGTTGTGTTTCAGACCGGTTCGTTATCATCCCCCTGCACTCCCTCATGCCCACCGTTAATCAGACGCAGGTCAGCATTCTTCTGTCTCTGTGTCTGTCCCCGTATCTACCCATTGTTCTGCTGTATTGACACTTTTCCCCCTCATTCTTAAATGATCTGATCTGATATTTCTCCCTTTGCTCTCATTAGGTGTTTAAAAGGCCTCCTCCTGGAGTTAGAAAGATTGTGATTGCCACCAACATTGCTGAGACCAGGTGTGTGTTTTTGGCTTCTTCCCATCGAAATCAATTCTTCACTGTAACTTTCAGCTTGAAAAGAGCACCCAAAAAAAAAAGCGATGACACTTCACGTCACATTCCCTCCGAGTGTGTGAGCAGTTAAGCGTACAAGTGTAATGAAGTAGCACCCAGTCATTAAAGGAAAGATATGGGGCCAATTAGCACGTATTTTCTTTTTTTTTATTACAAATGTTGTCACATTGGCCTGGAAACCACTGATTCTGACATGCAGTGGTGCAAATTAAGAAGCTGTCTGCACTCCCCTCATATCACTGCTCTAAATATAAGACTATCAAAGGGCTCCATTTTATTTTTACTTCTGAATGATTGTGTGTGTCGCTGTGTGTATGTGTTACTTTGCATTCTTGACAAACTCCTTTGAAGTTTGATTTTTTTCCCCCCTGATGTCTGATTCCCTCTTTATTTCATCCCATTTTCTGCTCTCACCACTTTCCCTCACAGCATCACCATAGATGATGTTGTGTTTGTAATCGATGGGGGGAAGATTAAAGAAACCAATTTCGACACCAACAACAACATCAGCACTATGACTGCAGAGTGGGTCAGCCTGGCCAATGCCAAACAGAGGAAAGGACGCGCCGGCAGGTGTGTACCGCTTATTTTTTTAAGAGGGCTTACTTGTGCATGTGGTGTGAAATACTGCATCTGTAAGGATTCTTTCCGCCACCATTTGTCACCTCCGCTCCGCCGCAGTGTTCCCCATCAGCCGCCTCCCCATCTGTAAATGAGACATGCTCACTCCCGGGTTGCTTCCCGACTCTGACGTCTGCTCTGTTAGCAAGCTCCGACATCAAAGTGGAGCAAGGACCAATTAGCGGGAGCTGCTTACGACGGGCGGTGTCATCCCATTGATTTTAAATTACGCCCTTGTCACAGAACCGTCGTAACACATCGCCTCTTTTCTCCCTTTTCTCTGCCTTTGTCCAGAGTACGCCCGGGCAAGTGCTATCATCTGTACAATGGTCTCAGGGCGAGTCTGCTGGACGCCTATCAATTACCTGAAATCATGAGGACACCGCTGGAGGAGCTCTGCCTGCAGATTAAGGTTGTGTATGTGGAGGGAAATAGTGAGGCAGGCTAACTGCGGGGGAGGGTGAAAGTGTTGCCGCAGGAGTTGAGTTGAGGACACGGTTGCCGTGAATGGGTTTCGCGAGGACAGCGCTGCTGTTTTTGGGCTCCTGTTGAATTACGGTCTCTGCTGCTTAATGAGAAGTAGGGATGAACATCCTGGGTTGACTCATGCCCCTTGCTCTGCAGCTCTTTCTCTCTTTGCAGACAACATAATCGCCTCACTTCTGAGCCCCGCTCTCTCATGTGAACGGTTGCTTTCTCCTTTGCCTGCTTACTATTCTTTCCCTCTGCCTGGTTTTTGCGTTCCCTTCTAAAATCCTCACGCTCCACTTAGACATATTTCAAACTCTGCTAATGGAACATTAAGCCACAGTTCAATGTTTGTGATGATTTTTCTCACCACAGGTTTTATTGGATACCTGCATGAGTGTCTTCCACTGTATCTGTGTATTTGATGTGGGTTTTTTAAAGCTAGTGGGTGAGAGGCGGACTAATGCATCAGACTGGCCTCAAAGTGGGAGAGAGACCGACAACACGGCACCGCAGAGCGCGCACTCAAATGCATTAACACTCCAACACCATCCTGTTAGTCAGACACAGAAATGTGGTGGCCTCCTTACTCTTCAGTTTGCTCCAGGTTGATGATTGGTCTGTTTAAAAAATGATTTTTGATGCAGATGTGAATACTCATTCAGAGAGCGTGGATAGTCAGGTCTACTGTACTTAGCTCAGCTATCGGAGGAGTGTATGAATGTGGTCGTCACGACGCAGTCTGCTGAATTCTGAATTTTTCCCCTAGATATTGAAGCTGGGGTCAATTGCTCGCTTCCTGGAGAGAGCCCTGGACCCACCCACTGACAAGGCCATCAGTCTCGCCATCAAGAACCTGGTAGACTTGGTAAGAAAGAGTTGAAATCATCCAAAGGAAATTAAAGAGTTGGTTTATTTTTTTTGTTTTTCCTCTGGTCTCAGGATATACTTGACTTGACTGAAGGGTGCAGTGTAGGATTTGGTGATATCTATGATCATCATCAAAAATGAAAATCATTATCCATTTGAGCTTTTTCTGGCATTTTTCTTTTAAATAAGAATGTTATTTTGCTATTTAGTTCTTGAACAATGGCAGACATAGACTGTTCAGTGCTTCACGTACAAGATTCCTGTAATGTTTTTATTTTTTAGATACAGTGACTGACGACACTCACTCCTGCTGGTGGACACATGATTACAGGGGCAGTAATTAAGGGCTGTTCACCACTGGAGAGGGTAGACACGTGAATAAAAGAGGGTAGTCGAGAGCTCAAAGAGTTCAAACCTTTTTGAATTTCTATATCTGAAAGACAGCTTCAGACATAGGGTCTTGTTGCTCAGAGAGGGTTTATGATTTGATAATGTTAGCTCACCAGAAAATATAAAACACTAATCATCTTTCCCTCATGCTCATTCTTCACATCTCCATGTATTTGAATGTGCCATGAGCCAAGCAAACAAGGCTTTGGGATTTATTCAACTGAAAAGGCCATCACCTCAGCAGAAAGAGAACAGACCATTGTTAAACAGTATCATCTTCACTACGCAGATTTGGCCTGAGCTTTTAGTAAAAAATAGTGTCTGGAAACATTATCTACAAAGCTGCTGGTTGTTATTTGTGCATCAATGAAGGAAAGAAAAGAAAAGGAGTAATCAGGGTCATCAGTACGTATTATGAAGCGTAAAAAGATAGAACAAAGAAGATGATATCCAGATAATGAGGTTAAAAGACAGAGAAAGTCACCTGAGGGTGCAGCAGTTGGATCTGACTCTAAATGATTAACTTCTGCTACTGCAATTTTTCAAGAGACTTAATCAAGATGAAAAAGGAACATCAACACATTATCGTGCTTAATTGATTTTTAATGATTTCCACCTAAACAGTCTTTTGAGTAATGGGGGTTTTCATCCGTATATCATTGTATTGTTTACAGAAATCTCATTTTTAGATAACTAAATGTGCCTTATCTCTTTTATCTGTTTTTGTTCAAATCTTTATTCTTTTTGTTTTTTGACGATGACCTTTGTGTCAGAATGCCCTGGACCACTCAGAGAATCTGACAGCGCTGGGTTTCCACCTGGCTCGTCTCCCCGTGGAGCCTCACATCGGCAAACTGATCCTATTCGGAGCTCTGCTGGGCTGCCTCGACCCCGTGCTCACCATCGCCGCCTCGCTCAGCTTCAAAGACCCTTTCTTCATTCCCCTGGTAGGGCACCGAGTTCACAGGCATAAAAGCAGTGTTACTCTGCACACTTCAACACGTTGCTGCACTCTACCTTCTGAGCGTTTTAATTGTATCGTAGACCTTGAATTTGTTTTCAGATTCAAGATGCACCCTCATCGCTAGATGTCACCAAATGTCGCACACACACAAATACACTGTGAATGTTTATCTTGCGCTCCACGCAAATTTAAATGCAGTATTTTGTTATGGTGAGTTTTATCGTAAACATCAAACTTTGCGCTTGAATTTAAAATGGAATCCTAACTGGAAAGATTTCAATAGGATAAATCTTTATTCATGGTTTTGGAGCTTGGCTAATTCTGCCTTGATTTGCATATGAATTCAAAAGAAATAGATACTCTGCTCTTTCTGCCCTGATGTACCAACAGAGTTATAGCCAAAGCATTGTGTGACGGTGTGTTTACGCCTTTAATTTGAGACACAGAGAGAATCCATACATTTATTAGAGGTACTGCTTGTCTCCCAGGGTAAAGAGAAAATGGCCGACATGAGGAGGAGGACCTTGTCCAGAAATTCTAAGAGTGACCACCTCACCATCGTCAATGCCTTCCAGGTAAAATCAGCTCACGCCAGTTGTTTTTAACCTCTCGCCTGTTTGAAAGGATAATTTCTCCGTCAATTCTCCGTTGATCGTTCAGGGCTGGGAGGAAGCCAAACGCCGCGGTGCCAGGTATGAGAGGGAGTTCTGCTGGGACAACTTTCTGTCTGCCAATACGCTGCAGGTGAGTCAGGCTGATTCTCAATGCGCTGCTTCTCTTGCTTTGAAAGTAAAACCAGCATTTGTCCAGCGTGACGATTTGATTTTGAGACTCGTCTGGGCAGTTTAAAAAAAAAAAAGAGCTCTTTTGTAATTCATCTTTTTCCTCATTCAGATGCTGCACAACATGAAGGGTCAATTTGCTGAACATCTCATGCATGCAGGCTTTGTCAGCAGCAAGGACCCCAGAGACCCCAAATCCAACGTCAACTCGGGTAATGTGTGGTTTTGGGATTTGATTCAGACATCAGCACAGATCCACTCTCATGAATCTTAAAACCGAGCCGAGGAGCAGTAACAAACTATGGTTCGTGACTTGTACACGTACCAGTGCTGAATTTTATTTTCCCTCTGTCGTCTTTAGACAATGAGAAGTTAATCAAAGCAGTAATTGTGGCAGGCCTCTACCCCAAGGTGGCGATGATCAGACCGTCTCACAGCAAAAAGAGGCCAGGGTGAGTCTGCTCATTGCTTTGGGGATGGAGGGAGGGGTGGCACCGACAGAGCAAAACAGAGTTGTGCACAATCATTCGTTATTGATCCGAGAGCCAAACCAAAACGTAGCCACCGTGCCACAATATCTAATCAGAGCTCTCCGGTAGAGGAGTCCCATGAAGGGCTTTGTGATAATTACCTGGGGCCGCGCAGAGACCACGTCAGGAAAACTGTCAGCAGCAGAGAGTGTGTTTGCAGTTGAAAGATCAATCCAGTCATTATGCCAGTGCCCTCGGGCTGCTGTCATAAGCGGCGGCTGTGACCTGTGTACAAAAGACAGAGCCACAGAAGAGGGAGACACACACGTACTCTCCCGAAGTGGTGGTGTCAGTTTTTGTCTCAGTTTGTCTCCGCATCAGTAATTCACAGCACACGTGATGCCAAGTTTTTCGTCTCAGTGCCGGAGCTCTGCCACGTTCTGACTGCGATACAAACCGTTTGTTCCCTGCAGTCCAGTAATTTGTTTTGTTTGGTCAACACGCCGGAGTCAGAAACACAGCTTTAATATTTAGAGATTATTTTCTCTTCTGTGTACTGAGTGCCATAATGACAGCAGATGCATTGTTTCAACAAGCCAAAAGCATATTTTGTACCTGTGATTCATTTATAATTCGATTTACCAATCTCCTCTGGTAATTATCTGATCTCACTTTATTTTGCAGTCAGTACACATACGCAGGACCACTCTTGTGGTTGCACGTCGCTGGGCTTGAAAAATATCAAATTTGATGCAATTCTCTGCTCTTTGGGATTTGCATTGCCCACAGAGACTAATTTAAACTTCCATACTCCCAACTTTTCTTTTTTTACCTTTTGTTTGTTTTTTCCTCTGTGTTCTTTGTTAATTAGCAGGATTGTGGAAAAATTAAACCAATTTCCACTATTTTTTGGAGGAGCGGGACATAACCTAGGATCAGTCTGATGGCTGACAGAAGGTTTTTTCCTCTTTCTGTGATATATACTGTTAGAATAGAAACAAAGCAAGTAGACCGTTTCAATGATAGCTGAAGACTACTACAGGTTCTCCCAGGTACATACATGGAAGAGAAGGGAGTGATGAGGTCCCTTTTTTTTATATGTATTGCCAGTACGCAGATGTTGATCATATGTTTGTTTCTTCCTCAGGGTTAAGGTTTACACCCAGGCTGATGGAAAGGTGAACATCCACCCAAAATCTGTAAATGCGGAGGAGTCGGAGTTCAACTACACGTGGCTCATCTACCACCTCAAGATGAGAACGAGCAGCGTGAGTATGCGAGGGAACACTGTTGAGGGGACAGCGTACCGTATAATGTGGCTCAGCTCTCCGAACGAATGCTGTGCAGTTTAATGTTGGAGTGTGTGTCCGTTTGATTTCGTACGTGTCCCCCTGAAGCACCCATATGAGTGGAGACGGGGGCCCGTGGTTAAAGGTTACCAGTGGGGCCACGGCAGCTTTACACAGAATGAATATTTGATTAAAACACTGCCTTTCAACTCTGGCTCAAAGGCTCTTGAGCTTCAAAGCATGCAGACATACAGTATTGTAAGATATGGCGGTGGCGGTCGGGGGTGGAGGGGATCCAAAACGGTCAATGCGACTCCCTGACTACCAGCGTCACGTCTGTCCTTCACATTTCCCCTCCCCTCCCCAGCTTCTATCTTTGTTCTTTCTGTGCCGTTGCGCTTTGTGAACGTTAATATGCTGCAGAAAAAACACCTTTCATGTCCTTTTTGATTGCTGCCATGCTTTTGTGTCCCCTTGCTGTCGTCATCTTAGTAAGGAAATGTTTTTTTTTTCGTTTCTGATTTTCTTTTCATTATTGACATTAGAGGTCTCATTCTTCATCATATGGTCTGTAGGAGGTTTAGTGCACAAGATGCTGAGTTTGTGTCTAAAGAGAGATCCTGAAGGCTAAGGTCCTTGAGGAAACGTAGAAGCTGGAGGAAGACGGAAAGGAAAATGCAAGATGATGTACTTTATCCCCGTGACGCACATGCCCTTTGATCAAATCAAATCATAATCGACACAATCAAATAAAAACAAAACAAAAAAACCCACCAAATTATTTACATTGGCAGAAATGGAACGTATAATAATTAGACTGATGTTTTATTGTGTAATCACCTGAATGTATTTATTATTGCCCCGGAGCCCTTTGTATTTACCATGGTGTGAATCCTCTACAGAGGCCGCCATGTGGCCCGGAAGCCCAGAACAGACAAACTAAACGCCATAATAACAGAAGTCTACCATAGGTTCTTATACATGCTTGGAAGGGATGGGTTAGCTGTATGCAGTTTCACCACTAGATGCCACTAAATCCTTGTTAGTTAATTAGTTTTTACTATAGTAAAATTATAGTTTATAATAATACATTAAAAAAATCATATATTTACAACTTTCTTTTAGATTTGCAATTACAATGTTGGAAAGAGTTTTTTACAATCTTGTTCATACTTTTGAGAAATGTGAAACATTTGACAGATTCAATTATTTGAGGACATTTTTCAGCTAATGAATTCAGTGCTTTCCAAGACTTTCTAAGTCTTTGCAGAGAACCTGATTTCTCATTAATGCAAAAACATTTGTTCTTGGCTTCTATTCTCTTGTCCCTGACTCTCCTCTGAAACCTTCCCATTCTTCTCTGTGACACTAATTTTCAACATTTCCCTCTGTAATAGTTTTCATTTGACCTGAGTCGATCTCTGTAGCTTTTTGAACATAAAGCTTGGCTCAACTCTTTAATCCATGAGAGTTCAGATCAGTGAATTGCGCCAAGAATCACCTTCATTTCCTGTCAAGGGTATTCAAATATTCTCTGACCGTGTAAGGTGTTGAAAAAACTCTATTTGCGATCTGCTATTTTACATTGTAGATTTCACTTGTTAAATGATTCCGGCGGTTTGGCACATAGAGGAATTGGATGGGGGAAAATGTAACATATTAGCGAGAATCACAGACAGGGCAAGATGACATTTCTCCTAACCCCCGAGGCACCGAAACACATTTCAGCTTCTCCTCACTAATGGGACACATTCAGCACACGCCACAGAATAGCTGTTGGGCAGAGTTTGTCATAATGATGCTCCTCCCTGAGAGTGTTCGCTTGTTCAATGTAACTGCTGTTGTGTGTTTAACAACATCTCTCTGTGCCCTCAGATCTTCCTGTACGATTGCACAGAAGTTTCCCCCTTCTCGCTGCTGTTCTTCGGAGGAGACATCACCATCCAGAAGGACGAGGGCCAGGAGACCATAGCGGTGGACAAGTGGATCGTCTTTCGATCCCCGGCACGCATCGCTCACCTCGTCAAGGTGAGAATAGCCCATTAGCTAATCTCAGTTGTTATGAGATCAAAACTGCTCACAGGCGCAAGCTGAACGCTCGCCAGTCGAGCTGCGTTCGAAAACATAAAGGAGTGAGGCTCCTGACTTTCTGTGGAATTTCTCCCTCCGGCACTCTGGTAAACACTCCAGCCAGTTCCCATGTGAGCCTTCGCAAAATCACAGCAGGTGATTCTCTAGAAAGATTCCCCTTGAGTGAGTCAGTGTGTTAATGATGTTTGTAACACATGGCACACGTAACACCGAGAAGAATTAGATACCAAGCTCTCGGGATGAAAAAGAGGTCCCTTTACCGTTGGATACCATTTATATCTGAACTGGATCCAGTCATGATATCAGCACCTAATATTTTGGTACCACTCTTATACATGATCTTTTTTTTTATCTCTGTATAAACTTTAAAGCTGCCACACTTGTATTATGCATATCGTAATGCAACAAAGATGGCGGACAGCACCCAGTTACCTTCAATAATAGCTTGCTTGACTTTCACTCGTTAGTTAATGACCTGAGGATGTTGTCGACGATGCTTCGATCAAAGATTTGTTTTTCATGCTCTGAAACACCGGTGTTCTCTGAGGTTTGACATGTGTCAACAAGTGTTTGTCAGTTTTTGTAAAGTGTAGCTACGCATGTGACCACTTTCTGCCCACCATGATCCTCCGACTGTGCACTGATTAGGATGCAGTGGTCATTTGATTTTGCTCGATCTCACTGAGCGCATCCAGCGGTCTTCATTTATTTGACGCCTCAGGCACCGAAAGGCTAAGCTAATATCGATTCTTCATTTGAACACGTCTGAGGAGAAATTCTCTGTCGACGTTTTTTTTGCCCAAACGACACCCTCCATAGCTCCTGTTTAAAAGTTATTTCGTTTCACCGGCCTCTCTTTCCTGTCATTTCCCAGAGTTTAAAAAAGGAGCTGGATTCTCTACTGGAGGAGAAAATCCGCAGCCCGGCGCCTGTGGACTGGCAAAACCGCCAATCCAAAGATTGCGCTGTCATCACGGCCATCATAGATCTCATCACAACTCAGGAGAAGCCCACGGGCGGCTCCAAGAGCTACGGCAGACAGTGGGACTCTGCCCCCAGAGGACAACATTTTCACTTCAACGACGACGATGACGACGATGATTAGAAGTGGACACGACTCTGGCCGTCTACGAGTGGAGGAGGAAAGACTTATTGCATCCTTGGACCCAAAGGTTAGTTGGGATATTTATAATCACCACCTGGCCTCCCTGATGGTGCAGCTTGATTGAACCATTACTGCTCTCTGGGTGATCGCAAAGACAAAATGCTGAGGCTCTGAGGTTGTGATGTGCCCCCCCCCCAAAAAAAACAAAACAAACTTTGCCAGGACCAATCCGTGTTCAAATACTCAGTAACCGCAGATTGTTGTATTGTTGGTACATTTGTGTTGGAGGTAAATCACACTTGTTTTTCAGCATCGTCACTTAAAGCAATAAAAATACACTGTATGATGGAAACTTTTGCCTCACTCGTCCAAACTGTTGGAGAGACCCACCTCCCGGACACATTACTGGCGTGGGGATGGGAGAACTTGGTTCTGCTGCATCATAAGGAGACCACTATCACACTAGTAATCTGATGGAGCTGTTAACCTTCACCATCACACCGCTCCGTTCCCCCCGATTTAACAGGCGATATCGTAAATACCTGTGAAAGTGCTGCCGCTGAGAGGATTGATGTGCATTACTGATTAAAGTTCAGAGAGCGCACGGCTAATTTATCGCTCCAAATCGTACTAGAGGAATAAAAGTTCAGGTAGTCTTCTTGCTGCAGTCTCGATTTTCCGTTGATCAATGAAAGATGACAAACGACAAGCCGCGAGCAATTAAGCTTTTTATTAATAAGGTCAACTAGCGTCGTTTCTGCAATATAAATCTGTATTTTGGAAGACATGTTACAGTTCAGGTAGCTTTACATATTTACACGTAGACACCGATTTACAAAAGTTACAAAAGCAAAATGTGATAGAATTAAAAGGGCATTTCATATTTTAGACGTGTGATATCACATAGTTAATTTTCCCTGAGTGCAAATACAAATCTTTGTTGGCTCCACCCACTTCTGTCATACCGCGCTTCCTGTCGCACATCGAACGGTTGCTGTCCTTTGGGCTGTTATCAGTGTGGGGGGCTGATCGATGGCGCTATCACCAGACGCTGACTGAGCCATTTATTTCATTTAGCTTGTCGCTAAGAAGATGACTCACTGCTGACAATTGAATTAAAAGCAGGGCCGGGCCGCTGCGTCTCTGGCTATTGGTACACGCAGATTAATTTTAGTTTGTCTTTGTGACATCGCACTAATAAATCCTAAAAAGGGGGGACATTTATTTATACACCTCTGGCAGGCATCAAGTGTGTGAGTGTGATATTTTCAGGCTGCACAAATCATCGAGTGGATGGAGAGAATAATGGCAGTTGTGACAGAAATCTTTAGAGTGTGGGTCATGAGTCCGACATTAACCGGAGACAAACAGCAAGGCAGGAATCAGATACTTGGCCCCTCTGCTTCGAAACAGTCAGAAATAAAATGATCCCCTCAAGACGACTAATCCTCAAAATTCAATTAATGACTTGTTCTATTTACACAAAGTGCCTCTGGCCATAGACAGATCAGTCTTGTTTTCTCTCTGCCTGTCAACATGCCCCTTTTTACACTTGTAAATATCATGGCTATAATTTCAGTTGGAATCAGGTGCTGTGAAACCCTGAATATTCACCTGTTTTAAAGGTCCAGTGTGCAAGATCTAGACGAAACCACTTCCTATCGCAAATAAGGAATATAGATTCTGCATGTTTTTGTGATCAACTGAATTTATGAATGATCTTTTCTGTTGAGTGAACCCTTTATATTTGGTGGGTCCTCTTTGTGGAGACCACCATGTTGCACCACCATGTTTTTACAGTATCTCAGAATACCTACTCATCTGACATCTGAATGCTACCATAGATTATTTGAGATAATTGCAAGACAAAAGCGAGGTAGTGTATGCAGCTCTAACATGCACCTTCACCACTAGATGCTGCTAAATCCTACACTCTGTCCCTTTAGGCAAGGTGAAATTTTAAAAGAAATACAAGACAGATTATCATTTAATCTGTGTTGTTTTAGTCTGTTCTTGACATTTTCACTCATGTTGCAACTAATTCATGGAATTGGATAGAAAGGAGGATTGGGTGATGGAGTGTCATTGTATATTTAAAACATTCTATTTTAAAAACAGCCTCTGTTCACCTGAGAGTTTTACCTTTGCATCGATAGTAATTCATGCTCATACATATTCATTTTGAAAATGTCAGTTGACCATTTACATATGTTCAGAAAGCAGGTCATCAATTCTGTTTGTTGGGTTTTTTTTTGTTTTTTTTTTACAAAAAAAATGGTTCAAACAAAAACAGAAACACAAGTGGAGGATTTGTTTAGGAACAATATCTGACAACTAAATTTTGTCTTCAGTGGGTAAAAAAAAAAAACTCCCAATTTTCTGATTTCCTGGGTTTTATCCATCCACAAAACACCACAGCACCGGTATTCTAAGACTAAAAGTGGCACCAGCAGCCTTTTGTGACATTTTCCAGTTTAGGAGCTTACAAACTGAGGAGTGGGGACGACAGGTGGAAAAGTTGCAACAAAGATGTGTTTGTTGTCTGAACGTTGTCAAATCATCACTCAAATCACTGCTATTCAAAATGTTTGAAAACACAAAAAGTTTCAAACTTTGACACAAATGGTTGTTGCGTGGCAGAGTGTTTGAAAGCAGGGACTTTGGTCGTGGGTGTGAGGTTTTCTCAACAACCGGGGAATTAAAAGAATGTGACGGATCCCACCGTCAAACGCTCCCACACTTCACCAGGACCAAAGCGCAGTCGAAGGAAATCTGTTCTCCCTCCGTTTTGCTCTGAAGGATTGAGTCTGCGTTATGGCTTCTTGCTGGTCCCAGCATCCACCAGGCTTACAGCGCCCTCACTGGTCACCCATGGTGCCAGCGGGCGGGTCAGCAGGGTTCTTTCCTCACCCATTTTGTCCAGGTCCACGGTTTCCGAAGGCATCGTCGCCCGGGTGTCAAAGACTCACCGACAGCAGGGGGGGAAGCCCTCCGCGCTCACACGTTGGTCTCCAGCCCCTGCAGCCGGTCCATCCTCTGCATGTTGCGCTCGATGGTGGCCTGACACGTGATGGGCTCGGCGCACTCGGCCAGGAACCACCCCCTTTCTCCGTCACGCAGCCGCTCGCCTTCACACCAGCCTGGTAGGACAAAAAAATAAAATAAATAAATACTCCACGAGGACTGACGCATTCCTGTTGTTTTTCATATGCTCAGTGTTATTTGTACTTTAACCTTTTACTATTACAACTGGACGAGGGCCACGGTCTGAGGCATAACCTGGAGCCCGGCCGTGTGTTTGAGTACAGCCTATACCACATCACATACATCCTTATGTAACACGGAGAGTGACGAGGAGAGCGTACAGAGGCACATCATTGACAGATGCAATCGAAAGAGTAGAACGTACCGTCTTCTACCATCTGCGAGACCAGAACCACGTCAGCCACCTGCAGCGACAGCTCGTCCGGCTGCTTCGACGTGTACGTTCTGATCACCTCCATCTGCATGGCGTCTGGAGGAGCAGGTACAAACGGTACAATTTTCAGCAATAAGACAATATTTGCTTTTCATGCACCCGGCTTCCTGCCTTTATTGGAATATATATTTGCCAAAGTTAGGGTTCCTGGAGCAAAAAACAAAACAAAAAAGGAAGTGATGTGAAAAAAAAAGTGATGCATTTATTTTAAGGTGAGATTATTTCCATTTCTTTGGGCAGAAATGGACCATGAAATTATGAGACTGGTGTATGTATGTGTGTATTTTCACCTGACTATGTGAATTGTTGTTTTGATGACACCAGTATGACTCATTTAGTCTGTGGAAGGTGCCATGTTTCATCTTGTTTTTACAGAAGCCCATTAAGGATAAAACTAAATGATAACTGAAAACAACCATACGTTCTCCCATATGCTTAGAATCAAAGTAACAAGCTACTTCACTACCAAATGTCTCTAACTCCTATTCAGTATAACTTACATATATTCACTTTTGTTTAGATTTGAAAGAGGATATTTGAACAAAATCTTCCTCCTACATCCAAAACATTTTAAGACCTTTGAAAGATGATTCTAGGACATTTTAATCCAAATAAATGCTTTGTAAGACTTTTTTTCAGGAATGGCGGGAACCCGAGACATCAACCAGCACCTTCTGGTGAAAAGGGGTGGAGTTCAATTAGCAGCCACAGGGTGGTGCTATAGCCTCAGGCCACAAAGTAAGAGGTTCAGTGCAGAGTGTTTTTCTAACTCACTCATTCTGTCCTCACTCTTCTTGTTGTTCACATTCTGGCCCAGGGCACTGATCCACCGCGCTCGCTCGTTTCTGAAGAATGACAGAGAAACAATTTGTGAGATTCAAAATGTTGTGAACGCTTTTGTTGATCTTGATGAGTTGCTGACAGCCTACATTGTTGTGTACGAGTCATGAGAGTGCAATTTCAGAATACAGAAAGTAAACATGCAGTTTCAGTGAAATGATCATTTCGTTCAGCGGCAGGTTTCGCCCTCCCCTGCCTCCTCTGTTCTCTGAGAGAACAGAGGTGTGTGTTCAGGTGGAGACGAGTGAGGAGAGCAAGCACAAAGGTTCGATTCTCAGGGGCCGCTTTTCCTTTCCTCTCCTGTCGTTCATTTCATGGGAAAAAAACCAAAATGGGTGGAGTCACACAGGTCGAATTCCACGAAACTCTATCTCTCATTTCACCTGCTTTCAGCCACTGCAGAGCGCAGGGCAGATGGGAGGATTTAGAGGGATGCGGGAGAGGGAGAGATAAAGGGGGGTGCACACAGGAAATGAACCAGAGGTGGGGTCGGGGTGGGGGTGGGGGAGCGGGGGGGCTTTATTGAGGCCCTTACTGAGTCAGCGGCAATGTTCTCTATGGGGGCAGAGATGGGTATAACATGCACAGACAGACACACACTGAGGGGTATTTGTGTGGAACTCACTCACAAAAGCCTAAAGTGGGACTCAAACGGGCGAGTCCCATGAGTCAGCGCTGATTATCATGTTCCCTTTGTACACAAGCTGTTCTGTTCTCTTCCGTTTTGGGACAAATAACCTGTGAAGTACTGGGTCATTTCTGCACCGCTATGAGATCAACATAAACCTCTCGTAAACAACAAAGCCTCTAAATCAGCAATAAGGAGACGTGCACGCTGTGTGATAATATGTCAGGAGTAAACCTTCAGGGCTTCATAATAACTTTCACTGTCCACAAACACTGACACGGCTAATTGATTTGAATGGGACCTGCCAGTTTGTATGGAGTCAGGGCCCGTTGGGCGATAAGTACTGATCAGTAAAGTGATGTCATTACTTTTTAGGATCGTTAGAAAAAAAGCCATCTTTCCAATCACACAATAAAAAAAATGTTGGGGGATTTCAGAA
>JAFBJT010043821.1:28244-87991 GCA_016785325.1 Chascanopsetta lugubris | reverse complement strand
CCCCCCCCCCCCCCCCCTCCGGGGACATGTTTCAACTGAGGCTTTCCTGTCACATGTCTACATGTCAACAGAGGATGCTATATGCTCTCAGAGTGTGTCTGAGTGAGGTATGGGATCTTTATACTTGTCAGCTATAAGTGCGTTCAAGAGAATATCTAATACAATGGGAAAGGTAGCCTAGAGCCTGGATTTAAATTTGTGACATGCAGCGTGGATTGAATGAGGCATGTCAACCATCCCAGTGACAGCAGGGTGGGAACTTGATCATCATCAAGGAGTTCAGGAAAATTTCCAGCGTGATGTTTAAAAAAATCGCTGACTCAGGCTTTAGAAATTAAAGATGAACAGAAATCTGTATGTTCTGACAGTGATTATTCACCCACTAAATAATGGGAGGATCATTATAGAATGATCATTATAGAATAATGGCTTCGGGTTCAGTTTGTAATAATTACATGACTATTAGAAACAAAAACATCATTTCTACTTTATTGTATATACTGTTTGCATTTTCATCCTTATTTCTACACTGGCAATATTTTCTCTATTTAGCTATTTTCTTGCTGCTGTGTCGCTTGCAATTTCTCGATATGGAGGATAAATCTTATCTTATTTTAGCTCATCTTTAAATAACAATGTTGGGAGTTGTAATGAGTCTAAATGTAAACATCTACAAACACCAAAAATGAGCCACATCAGGAGCAGGTCCTCTCAATGTAGGACACAATGATGCTCCATCACATTTTCTACTGTAGCCCATGATGGACACACATTTATGCACTGAAGTGATTCACCTGAATCTGCATTTTCTGTCAGCTGTCACCAGGCAGAAAATGTGATGACACAAATGCCTTTCATTGAATACCTTTGATCTGTGTTGTCACTGGAGCAGGAAGAATAGACATTAAGTTCAGTGGGAGGAGCAACGGCAGGAAAGGTGAAATATGGCGTAATACCATAAAAACGTCTCTTATTATGAGACTATTGTCATTTACTTTCCCTTTTATCATCTCACATAGATTTGAGTGTTTAGAGAAAGTTACCCACTCTCAGTTTCCAGACGTCCAGCGGGAGTGAGCCATCTGTCTCTCTCCCTCTCCCCCTCCCTCCCTCTCTCGTGACGCAGCGCAGCTTCCGCTTTCCTACTTCCGTACACAAACGCTCTGCTGATGACGTGTACAGTCCCGGACCGTTAGCTAGCCTGCTAGCTCAGCCACCTGTCAGAATAAAGGTGTCTGTGAATAAAGTAACGAGGCAAAGGGAAAGAGGAGGCGCCGCCTTTCAACAGTGCAGGGAAAATGGAGACTCTCTACCACCAGACTAATAAGTGAGTGCGACTGTTGTGTGAGAACTCCGCCAGCAAGCTAGCTTAGCTGGCTAACCACTGGTGTAGCTAACTGATTTAACTGCTTTAAACTGCATTTGAGGGATTTTTTAAAAGTTTCTAATGTTGTTGACATTTGAGAAATACTGTTCAGCCATTCGTTGGAGATCCTCCTTTTACGTTTCGCTTCCTCTTCGCTCACATACCGTAATGTTTGCTGTGAACCAGGCACATCCAGGAGGTGCAGTCGATGATGGGTAACCTGGAGAAGACAGACCGTCAGTCAGTGCACTGTAAGTAGACAGAGCCGCTCTCATTCCCCCTGAATGAAACCCCTGACATCACAGCATTAATGCCACACTGGCACGTAACTCAGTGTGTTACATGGTTAAAACTCGTGTGAGAAATTGAATGCAGTGTCCTCTCTGACTGCCATTAACTTTCCACGTTGTCGTGCTGTTCTTGTAAAAGTACTGTCAAAATGTATTTCAAAACACTTTCACTCTGTCAACTCAAGATTTCTACATGTCTAGTCAAGTCAGCATTTAAAGGTGCGCTTGGTGGCACTTGTGGTGCCACCCGGTGGTGGAGTTGCTTGTTGCAGCTCAATGCCCCTCACCTCGCCCCATGGTAGCCTAAGGTTATCACATAAACTCAAATATAGTAAATGTATTAATTCAAGGGCAATGCGGAAATACTTTTTTTTTGGGGGGATAATTATTTTATACATCATTTTTGGAAAATGTAATCTTAGAGATTGGATGTATAAAACAGACAAAAGCTACTATAATGGGATACATGCGTGTCAACATAGTTTGTCAAATAAAAAAAGATTGAATAGTAATTGAGGTATTTACTTAAATATAGTACTTGGACACATTTTGAGGTAACTAACTTTTCATCTCATGATACTTGATGTCAACTTCACTATATAGATTTAACTTGATCAATTTAGTAAAATACATTTTATGGACTAATGTACAGTGAATGTACAGTACTAAATGTACAGTACTAATGTACAGTGAATGTACAGTACTAATGTACAGTGAATGTACAGTACTAATAACAGTGAAAAGTTAATTGAAGTTAGTGAGAATGTAGAACTTTTAATATACATACGCATTGTATTTCTTGTCCGCTGTGACTTAAATGCATGGTTGTTTGTATCTTAGCCTCCAGCTTTGTTTGTTGTTAATGTTATTTGTTCAACTGAAGGAAACAGCAAGTCCCCCCCCCTTCACTTCTCCGTTAGATCTGCATTGACGACACCACTTCCACTATCCTCTGAATCTTAATTTCTTCTCAGTACTTAGCTCATTGTTATGGCTGCCTGTTGCCCTGTGATGTAATGGTGTCTCCCTGGTTTTATTGTTTTCTGTAGCTCGGCGGTGCCTGCCCGATTGCCTCAGGGCGAGGCTGGTGCCAGGGCAGGAAGCGGTGGGGTGGGTGCAGTGACAGAAGCAGGGAGGGCGTCTTCTAGATAATGGTGGGAGCCAGGCTGTAGACAGGCCCCACCACTACTCCCCCCTTTTCTACCACTTTAAATTTTGACATTGACGCAGATGGGAAAGATGTAGCGTGCCTATGTTTTTTTACTGGCTACGAAAAAGAATGATTCCACTGGTGGAAACCGATGTCAAGGATCTGAGCATGACGAGATGTGCTAAAGTGAAATAAGAAAAAGGGGGTTGAAAATCTACAGAAATACAAATGATCAGTTAGTTCGTTTGTTCATCCACTTAAAAGGAATCTCTGCTAATTGTGACAAGGATTTAATCATTTTCATTCTGCGCACCGTGTCTAAAAATGTCAGAATCTAAGTTATGAGGGTTAATTATCCATGTCGGTTCTAATATGATTTATTGTTCTTCTTTGCCTAACGGCCCTTTTCTCCATCCTCTTTTAAAAAAATTCCCTTCCAGTGTTGGAGAATGAGCTGCTGGCTCGGATCGACCAGATCTTCAACCATTTAGAACGCCTCGAGATTTTGGTCAGCAAGGAGCCACCAAACCGCCGTCAGAACGCCAAATTGTGAGTCTGGAGCCAGTCGATTGATGGTGACCCTTAAGCCCCAGAGCTGGCAGGGCAGGCCGCATCTCATAAAGGCTCATGGAGGGTGTAGAGGATGAGACAGGCAGCCCCGGTCCTGCCCTGTGGCGACGTGGCTCTATGAAAACATTTCCTCAGAAGCCCCGTCATCACCAGCATTCCTGCTGCATTGGGCAAAGATTCATTTCTGAGCTGGGTAAACAGGCCTTAGGGGACACAGAACATCCCGACCTACAGCTCCACTCTGATCTCAGCGCAGCTACGGAGGCGCTCGGAGAGACTGAGGAGAATGTGAGGGACCCTTCCTCAAAACAGCTGCTGGAGGGCTAGGGAGAATAAAACGTTTTCATCAACTACCCCGATCCAGAACATTGAGAATCACAATTAGTGTGATGAGCAGATTATATATGACTTTTTAACCGGAACCTTAAGGCCATCATTTTTTTCTAAGGTTAATCAATTTTAAGACTAGCACCGTCATCACTTCTCAGCTGTATTAACAGTAACGCCAATTTGTGGGGTCTCTTGATGAGAATGAACTGAATAGTTGAGGAGGAACCTTGTTTCCGTATTGAGCCCAAATCAATGGACTTTGACCATATTCTTCTTTCCCTCAGGAGAGTGGACCAGCTCAAATACGACGTTCAGCACCTTCGCTCCGCTCTGCAAAATTTCCAGCACCAACGCTACGCCAGAGAGGTTCAGGACCGAGAGAGGGAGGAGCTGATGAGCCGCACATTCACGACCAACGTGAGGCAAACGTACCGCACAATAAACTTTACGACGGTGATCCCACTCGGAAACACCATAACCCCTGTGTAGGTATTTAACTTTGTTATTTCTCGCCCTGCAGGACGCAGATACCTCCATCCCCATAGACGAGACCTTACAGTTGAATTCCAATTTGCACAACGCACACAGAGGCATGGACGACCTCCTGGGCAGCGGCAGCAGCATCCTCAACGGCCTCCGAGATCAGAGATCCATGCTGAAGGTGCGTTTTAGGATTCACACATAACCGGGGCCGAGCCACAGGGACTCCTTGCCCCCCGATAAGACAGGAAGCGGTATAGACAAGGTGCGATTCAGGATACGAGCGATATATCCTGACCCACTCTCTGGTGTCCACACTGATCACAATAGTGTCATTGTTGTGCCTTCGCTCAGCACTGAGTCCTTGTTTCCAGGGAGGAGATGCTCTTCCTGATTTCGCTTCACGCCCCCTCTTATCAGGGTGTGTCTGCTGATCATTACTCACAGCGCCGCCGTCTCACCATGAGAAACTCTTCAACGCAGCGTCGCGTCAGCGTGGGCGTCAGCCCCCGAACGTCTCCTCAAATCCGATGAATTAACGAAGATAATTGCGGTGTTGTCATGTCATTCCTCGCCCGTCTAAAACAATGAGTCTGTGTGTGTGTGTGTGTGTGATCATGGCTCGTTTTCTCCTAATCTCACACGTGATCGTTGCTGTTTTGGCCCCACAGGGGACCCATAAGAAGATCCTGGACGTGGCCAACATGTTGGGGCTGTCGAACACAGTGATGAGACTGATAGAGAGACGAGCCACGCAGGATAAGTTAATCATGATCGGAGGGATGCTGCTGACCTGCCTCTTCATGTTCCTGGTGATGAGATACCTGGGCTGATGGTCCCGCGTGGATCAGTCTCGGACATTTCTGCAGAACATCGTCCCTCAAGATATGAAATGTGGCAGGGTGAAATTTATAGGATCAGAATTGTGAAAATACTTTTTGATAAATTGTGCCATTCTTACAGTATTCAATGCCACGTGAGGCTCTGAGGGGACATTGGACTTTTTGTCTCACAGCTCGCATCCTGTTTTTATCAATCCAAACCACTCTGAAACTGTAAATCACCTGTGACTGTACATTTTTCTTCAACATACTCCAACCAGATATCTTCCAAGTTTTGCTTTTGCCTCCTCACTAATATTTTTAGTGAAGAGCAAAACTGAAAAAAGATATCTGGTCACTCATCATGATCCACATTTCTATGCATCAGTGTCTAAACAATGAAATCAAATGCCCTGATTCCTCATTCACAATAATATTTTTAAGCTTCTGATTTGGCTTCAAGATGACTTTCAGAATGAAGTTTGAAGTCACCCCTGGTACCAAGAACATCTTCATGTAACACAGAACAGCTTAGTTAGGTCTAAATCCTCCAAAACCATTGTACAGTTCAGCCAACACCTCTCACATAACAATTACAACTACAAGTGTGCTCAGCTAATACAGACATCCCCTCTCTCCATATGTAATAGCTTCTTCCTTGCATCATACTCCAGGTCTCTACAATACTGTGGTTTTAGAGCAATCCTGCAGACGGAGAGACAAATACAAAGCAATGGAAATGTCACCTCCCTGACAGCAGTGACGACAAATACCGTTATAACCTTTGTAATGTTCCAATTTCCTGCAGGAGTCACTTGAGCTATGTGTTCCTAATAAACTGGCGACTGTATCTAATGGTTCAGATTTAAAAAGAAAAAACGCATTAGAAACGACGACAGCTGTAATATTATCCACCACCTCTTGGATTCATGCGTGTGTCTAGTCTCACTATGTGAGTCATTTAATTCTCTCAACAGAATAAACCATGTTTAATTTCCTTTCTCTCAATGCGTCATCAATTTGGCCATGATTAAGTTAAGCCTGATTTGCATAATGGTCAGGGGGGCTTCGGTTTTAAATATACAGCAACATTTCTTTAATGTCAGGGTGATACAGTGACATCTGTGTGTGATGTGACTTTTCTGCTTTCACAGGTCTATTTGAGGAAACTAGGGCACCATCTAGTGTTTCATGTTGGACACTACGCTCTGCAGCAGGGAGTGTCTGATTCACATGGGAGTACAACTGAAGTCGTGTTTGGAGGTTTCCGTGGACAACAATACTCCCCAATCTATATAATAAAAAGGGCTGAAAAGACATGGCCATGTAATCAGCATTTCTGATTACCTTCATTAGACAAAGATGTAACTAAATGTCTGGTGTAAATAATGTTATTATGGAATTATGTTTCCATCAAAATAAATTAAATGTGACTATCACTGGTATGTGAATTGTTTTAATTATCCTAAAATTAACCCTTTACATCTAGGTCAGGATCAGATAAGCAGGCCACCCTCTTGCAGCACTATGTTTTATAGTAGCCCCTGATAGGACAAACTTTACACCTTCTGAATTTCAGTAACTCAACACCTTCCCAGGTCCTCCATCATGCTTGGATGTAACATCCCTAATGGACGTCACACAGTCCTTCACACTGTAGCATTTTGGAAGCTAATGATCGGTACCAAAACTTGGTAATAAGAATGTTATGGAATGAATTACGAAGGTACTGGCAAGTGCTGATTCATAATGGGAATAAGCGTCACATTTCTATACCTGAAGCTGTCAGACAAAGTGAAATTACGTCACCACTGCAACTTGTTAAATGCACACCTAGTAGACTGTGGTCGAAAGTAGGGCAACACATTGCGATGCAGACCAACAATTGCAATTTTTGCTATTGAAAATCTAAAGTTCAACATGATAACATGTCAACCCTGAGGATCTGAGCATTCACAATGTCATTGCATTCGCAATATTTCGGTAAAGAACCAAAAAAAAAGAGCTGTTGGGTACCAGACTCAATCGAAATGAACCTATCCCTGACTGTGTGACATTGAGACAACACAACCAACCAAGTAAATGATCAGACCACACTCTGTAACATGTAAATGAGAAAATGAATAGAAGTCTATTGCAACACCATAACCTTAAGTCTGACTATTGCTGTCTATGTAAACAAAGTCCTCGTTTATGAATCTATATTACGGGCAGACAACATATGAACTCAATGTTTTATTTGCTGAAACAGAGTAAGTCTTGAAAAAAATACAGCATTGCTACTGTTTGACAGATCAGTATCCTTTTGCCATCCCAGCCCATGGTATGTGGGGGGGGGGGGTTAAAGACAT
The DNA here is from genome assembly GCA_016785325.1 of Chascanopsetta lugubris. Lineage (NCBI taxonomy): Eukaryota > Metazoa > Chordata > Actinopteri > Pleuronectiformes > Bothidae > Chascanopsetta > Chascanopsetta lugubris. The sequence goes on along the minus strand of JAFBJT010043821.1, from coordinate 80,633 downwards.
AAGGTTCCTTTTCCATCCGACTTGTCGTCCTGCTTTTCTTCCCTTCCGCGCCCCAACAACAGTTTCAAACCTCTAGAATGTTAATAGGTTAATCTACAGCAGTTTTATTTACAAAATTACACTAAAGGGAAAAAAGAAAACATGTTATCGCCCTTCTTTTTGAAGAGCGTTTTGGAAAATAATTTAAAAACAGAAAAATACAGTTATTGCAGTATACTACAATCTTATTATTACATGATGCAAATGCACCATCATGGTGTACAGATTTCAGTGCAATTTATTCAGGTGTACCCTCACCACACAGGACATGAGCTTTGCCTCCAAGTGTTAGGGATATTAAAACCCCCTTTGCCACACAGAGAGAGGGGGGGAGGGTGGAGGGTCTTCAGTGACGTCGTCATGCTGATTTGGACACTGCAGCTGTAATCACATATGATCATCGGTGGGATTCTTCACATTACACACTGATATATGTACAAGTTACTGCATTACAAATTATTTCGAGACTAGGGAACCAGTAGAAAGTAAGTAGTCACATGAGAAATTAATGAAAATTATGAAATCTCTGAAAATTACATTACAAACGAAGCTGTTTGACCTCCTCCTCCTCCCCCTCTTCTCCTGACCTGTCTAAGCCATTTCATCTCTTTGGCTACAAATACAAGCAAAAACTGTGATAACAATGCGTTATATGTGGAAAGAATAACAAAACTCCAGTGGCTTCTCTGATTTGTTGTTCAAAACAAATGGGTTCTTTTTTTTATATTCCTTGTATGTGGAATATAAACAAGTGTCTTGAGGAAGTCTCTTTAAACGGACTTCCTGCCTTAAAAAATTACAGGCCAAATTAAGAGAACGGTCGTAGTGTCACTTTTAAAGCCAAAAGATGCAGCACCACTTCGTGGCTCCGGCTTGCTGCTTGGCGCTGGCCTGTAAAACGTTGGTTTGACAAATATTCCGTCGCACTGACTGCAAGTTGCCGTCGAGACTTCATCTGGAAAACCCTGAACGGAGACAATTGGGGTTTACGTCTTTCCACCACAGCTGCGATTTCCCTCCTTCACTTTCTGTCTAAGCTCAAGAGCCGTGATTAGGCGGGTGCTGGAGGTCCTGCCCTGAAAAGATTGGGTGGAGCAGCGGGTGGAGCTGGAGAGCTGCTGCAGCGGCGGCCTGCGAGTGCCTGGGTGTGAACAGCGTGGGGTAGAGGGCGGCGTGTGGGAGGTGGTGAAGGGCCAATGGTGTGTGGTGAAGTGCGGAGGCGGGGATGATGTGTATGGGCTGACCGGAGAGGAAGGCTGTGGGGTGGGCGGGAATAAGCCCCGCGTGTCCCAGCGAGTGTCCGAGGGAGTGGCCCAGAGAGTGGCCGAGGGGAGAGAGGGAGATGGGGGTGAGGTGGTGCTGGGGAATGTGGTGGACCTGCGCCAGCTGGGCGTGTGCGTGGTGCGGGTGGTGGTGATGTGCCGGGTGTATGCCCATGGCAGCCGCAGTGGCGGCGTGGTGCTGCAGGATGGCGTGTTGCACCGTCGTGATCGACGTCCCGGAGGCGACGGACACGGTCGGCTGCTGAATGTGGATCTGCTGGAGAGTCGGCGGAGGCGGAGCCGGGGCCAAGCTGGCGGCGGCTGCGGCGGCGGCGGCGGCTGCAGCTGCAGAGGGAAAGGTCTTGACCTGCTTGGCTAGGAGCTGCTGCTGGATGTGCTGCTGTGCGGCCTGCTGAAGCTTGCTGTATTTCTCCATCTCCTCCGGTGTGAACGTGATGGGCTGACTCTCCAGAGGAGCGAGTCCGTCCTCCTCCGCTTCCATGCCGTCCTCTTCCATGTTGGGTGGGGGGTAGGAGGGGTAGGCGTGCATCTGGGGCTGCTGCTGCTGCTGCTGCTGCTGCATTTCTGGCACCAGTGTCTCCATCATGGGGTTCTGAGACGGGTCCTGTCCTGAATCCGCTTGGTACTGTGGCATCATCATGGCAGGCTCTTGCTCATACAGCGGCCGCTGCTCTTGGTGCACTTGGACTTCTGAAATGGGTTGCTGCGTCTCCTCCTGCTGTACCACAGTCACCTGCGGAGCCTCCTCGACCTTTTGGACTGGTGGTGCTGGGGGTGGTGGTGGAGGAGGAAACTCTCTTATGGGTTCTACCAGGATCACCTCTGCTTCTGCCTCAGAGCCTTTTCCCGTTCCCGATTTCTCTCCCTCATCTGGTCTGGTCAAAGGGATGATCGGTTTCTTTCCTGCCTGCAGTTTTCCAAAAAGAGGAAGCATGGCTTTGTTTCCGAGAGTTGGGGGTAGTTTGGGACCGAAGTAGCCCTGAGGTGGGTCCTTTATCTTGAGACCGCTCTTTGTTCCAGTGCCTGAATCATCCGAACTCTTTTTGGACTGAATCTTCTCCAGAAGTTGCCGTGCCGTCAGGGAGTTCTTCTGCTCCCCTGCGTCCCGGGAGCCTCCCGGCCTCAGAGCCTGCGAGCTGGATGAATGGGTGTTGCGGTTAAGGCCTCGTGATGACGATGAGCGTGGAGACTGGGAGCGGTAGATGCGAGAGCGGTTGAAGTCCCGGCGGTGCGCGTCACTGTCACCTCGACCCCTGGGGCCTCGTCGGAGAGGGGATGCTTTGGTGGAGCTGGAGGAGCGGCTGGCCGAGCTGTGGCTTCGGCTGTAGCTGCGCCTCCAGGATCTGGCACTGGTGCTGCGGCTCCAGCTGCTGGAGCTTCGAGAGCTGCTCCGGTGGTGACGCCGGTGTCGTTTTCTCCGGCTGTAGCTGCGTGAACGAGAGCGGGAGTCTTCTGAGGAAGAGGAGGAGTACTGATGTCTCCTTGATCGCCTGCGCCCGCGGCTGCCCCTCCGCTCGTACTCCGAGTCCGACGAGCGCTTAGAGCGCCGCCGCCTGCGCCCCTCCGTGCTGTAGTCGCTGTAGCTATCGGAGTAGCTGTGGCTGCGGTGGCTGTAGGCACTGCTGCCCGCTGACGACCGCTCGGAGCTGCTGGAGTACGAGTGGCTGTGGGAGGTTTGGCCGCGATGGTGGCGGCGGCGGCTGCTGCCTCGTCGATCTCCTCGTCTCGAGGAACGACTGCAGGACCGGCCGGACTCCTCGCTGTGGTGGCGGCGTTGTTCCTGGGGACTCGACCTGTGATGACGTGAGCGGTGCGTGTTTGACCCGCCCTCTTCTTCACTCTCACTGCTGGGGGGTCGACCCGGACCGGGACTCTTCTGGGCAGAGGTGGAGCAGGAGGCACTTTGAGATGCGCTGGGGTCGGTCTTTTGCCTTTTGGTGCCGCTGTGTTCCTCCGACGCGTTCGCCCTCCTGTCGCTGCCTTTCTTGGCTCCTCCTTCCTCAGCTCCAGACTTGGAAGGCACTTCCTTTGTAGCACGCTTTCTCTTTCCTAATTCCACCCTTGTGCTTCCTGTAGCTGCTCCCGCTGTCGTCGTCACCTGGACAGCCAAGGAAACAGCTTTATCTTCCGCCTTCTGTTTCACTTTCTCCTTTTCTTCACCTGCTGCCTCATCCTGATCTGGAGCTTTATTTTTGCTCTTTTTTCGTTTGTGTTTTTTCTTCTTTTTGGGCTTTTCTTGCGTCGCCTCCGTCTCCCCTTCCGCACCCTCTGTTGCTCCCTTTTCTTTCCCTTTGCGTTTTGAGTGCTTTGCAGACTTCTTATGTTTCTTCTTTTTCTTCTTCTTCTTGGCACTGCTGCTGCTAGTTGCGGGTTTTTGCTCATCGCCCTCTTGCTCGGCAGGTTCTCCTTTTGCAGTTGACTTATCTTTCTCAGCGTGGGCACTGGGTTTTTTCATGGGATCTTCCTCTGTTGTCGAGGTTGGTACCTCTTGTCCCTTGTCATCAGATTCTTCGGGCTTAGGGGACTTTGCTGCTTTACAACCCCGTGCTCCTTTGTTGCGGGACAGCTTGAAGTCAAAGTAGAGCGGATTACAGCTGTAAGACAGGGAAGGCTGGGCCTTTGTAAATTCGAGGAGCTCAGAGGGCCACTGTAGAGTCGTGCTTTCATCTTTGCTAAGAACTGGGAAAAAGGGGCCAGTCGGGATTTTAGGCCCTGAATTAGAGTCCAGAGTTTCCTGTGTGTTCTCTGATTTCTGTGTCTGAGAAGGTGGTACCTCTGAGGCTGTGTCTTCTACACATGACGAAGCCTCCTCCATCTTCAACTTAGGTGAAACGGGAGTTGGCTCTGGCTCAGGGTCAGGGTCGGGGGCTGGAGTGACATTCTCCTCCTCTTCAACTGGTTCTTGCTCAGTTTGACCATCTTTAGCACTAGGCTCTGTCTGTTCAGGACTACCTTCATCCTTCTTTTCCTCCTGCCCTTCTTCCTCATCTTCCTCGTCTTTACTCTGACTCTGATCGGTCGCCTTCATGAACAGCAAAAACTGGAAGTGGGGTTTTACCCTGCAGTGAGATGGAGGTATATAGTGATAGTATTGAGGCTCCTGTCCAGTGTAGCCTTCCTCCTTTTTCATCATCATCTTCAGTTTGTTGAGTGTGGAGGCCAAAGATGCTCCGTCGTCAGGTTGCTGCGTCTCCTCCGTGACTGCCACTGTACAGATCTCGGCTCCTTCACCTCCTGAAGAAGCAGCCTTGGGGCTGTCCGTTACCCCACTAGACATCTCCTCTTGTCCGCCAGTCTTTTCACCCTCCTGGCTCTCCTCTTCGTCAACCATCTCCTCCCCAAGATCGGCAAACACTGCAGCTGCAGTCTCAAGCTTTACTGGAGCTTTCTTTGCAAACGAGAAGGAAACACTGACTTTGGACGCACTGCTCGGGGTTGGGGAGGAGGAGCTGTTCCTTCCCAGTGAGAAGCTGATGGCTGGGGCAGGCTTCGGGGAGGCTTGCCCACTTTTATCTGTCGATGACGCCTCCGGGGCCACTTCTGTCAAAGGAGGGTTCTCGGTCATCACGATGTCACCATCTTCTGATTTTTCTCCATCCACGGCCACTGTCGTTGTTTTGAACATGGGCCCGCTTCCTGGGGTGCTGAAACACAGAAGCATGGAACCAGTCAGGTGTGGGAGCAATGTTTACGACTGAAAAGGTAGCAGACTTCATTTCAGGGACACTTCAAGAAAGACTGACACATGAGGAACGTTTCTCTAGTTATTACTACTCCACATCCAAATTGTTCAACATTGCAACATTTTCTTTTTGATTGGCCAGTTAAGTTGTGCAATGGTATTTCAAAGTTCAACATACTTAGTTTCACTATTCAGCCAGCAGAGGGCACAGGAGGAGTAAGTGCTTACCGGTCCTGGAGTTTCCTCTGCTCCGCCAGCTCATGCAATCTGCGCAGCATCTTCTCTTGCTTCTTTCCACCTTTGCGTGAACGTGACGACACGTTACGAGCAAACTCCCTCTGCTTCAGCTCTTTAAGCCTCTGTGATACATAAAAGCAAGAGGTGGAGGAACAAAGCTAGTCAGAATCGCACCGTATTTCAAAGCAAAAGAGCTCTGCACGAAAAGGAGACAGTACCTGCTTGTGAGCGTGGTCATAGGAGTTAATGTGGTTGTCAAATTCCTGGTGCTTGGTGTACTGTTTGTCACATAGCTCACAATAGAAATTGGCTCTCAGGTCTTCCAAGGCCTTTGCAATGGCTTTCTCTTTTTCCACCTGGTCCTATAGGTAAGAGAGGGGAGTGAAGGAATAGATTATTTTAGATTGTGCAGCTGTTGTCTATTTTTCCAGGGATGTAAACAATATCCAAATACATGCGAGCATGACAAGAGAAATGAGGCTTGACCTTGTATTTCTGCCGCAGCTCTTCTGTATCCTCTTTCTCCACCTCGAGCACTCGTCTCTTCTCTGTGGCGTCCTCTGCATAGTCCAGCTAAAGAGGACAAACAAGGCAGTTGAAAAACAGCACACATAATAATCCTGAATCTTAATAATCATACTTCATGTATTCTGCGATTTGTATAAATCTGTGATGTCTGTTTTTCCCCAAACTGTAACACATCTAGGGCAATAAAATGTATTTGATAGGATTTTACGACCTATATTATTCAAATAATCATTCATGAGGGAGTCATATTTAAATTATGTAGGTTTCCATCATTTGGACAGCATTGCGTCATGGCAAATTAGAGTTAGCTGGAGCACGATGAAATAAAATGAAATAAAGAAAGAGAACGATGTGGAACTATTCCGTGTGCTTTGTGTGCAAATTACTTACAATGCACATCTGAAAAACAACTGACTTCACCCACCATGTCAGCCAGGGAGAGATGCATTGTACGCCAGTAAGAGGAGATAACCTAATAACTAAGAGGATCTGTTTCATGTTAATTTCTTACAGGAAGAAAGAGACGAGCAGCAAAAGAAAAATTCAATGTAATGTGATCTACTGGGGAAGTGGCATCTGCTAATGCCAGCTACATTTGAGCTTTCAAAGGCACTGAAGGATTCAGTGTGTTTTGTTTTCTGTCAATACGATGACTGTTTTGGATCATTGATAAGCCGGGCAAAGTCTGATCAATCTGGCTTCAAAAATATTCGTTACAGCTACATGACTTAAATGTGTATTTCAAATACCTCTTAGCAAAGCAGTTGCAATTTGTTAAGAGGTTAACGCTCACTTTGAGGGGAACTCCGGTATCAAAACAAATACAGAGCATATATGTCAGACAATACAGCAAACAGCATCTCACCTCCATCTCCATCCGTCCCATCCCCATGACATCATATTTGAGGATAATGGGCACAGGGTCAGTGCGTCCTGAGGGAGAAGAGACAGAGAGAATACAAGGTGAGTGTTTGAGGCTGCAACGGAGGGTCAGCTCGGAGACAGCCTGCTTTTAGAGCATAGGGTGCTGGGGTTAGAGAATTTTTTGCCTTGAAGTGCAAAGAGACCAGAAAGCTACAGTGAACCAAACACCAGCCATTCTCACAGCCTACTGCAGCCACCACATACAGAGCAATTTGTGCTTACTTCATTTGATCCTGGCTGCTGATTTGCCTTTTTGGAATGGTCAAATTAGTCGCTCTTCACTGAGGTCTTGTGGAATAAAACAAGGTCGAGGGCAACGGGGCTGTTGGGCTTTAGAAAAACTTCACTAGAAATATGACCGAGAGCTTGAAGCTGGTTTGTTTTTGTGTCTTTTCAGTACAGTTACAGTGCCTTCCACCCCTCCTTCCCCCGTTCACTGCAGCAATCCTGTAAAACCGGAATGCCAAGTTTATCAAGGACACAGCTCGGAGGACTGTGTGAGGTGGTGTGTGTTTGCATGTGTCTGTGTCTGAAGGGAGTTGCAGTGGCAGCAGCTGCCTGCACAGCTGAGCTCACACAGCGCCACTGCGACATCCTCCATGAAGGGGAAACAAAGCCTCCCAGTATTATCTAAGGCCCATTGCATCATCTCTTTCTGCCTGGCTGACCCCTAAAAGACCTGAATTTAACTGTCATGGGGTTCAAATCTGTTCCCACATGTCCCAGGACCCTGTCCTCGACAAGACTGGAGCTTTAAGATTGTTTTAATTTGTTTACTTAAGCTTGGTTACGTAAGCTGTGAAAAGAGCTAGTTCAGAAGGAAATTAACTGTAGAAAAATAAAACAAACCAAAGACAACCAAAAAAAAAAACTGAATGAAACATTAAAGATACAAAATATATATAAAAAAAAATCAAAACTACTTTGAAGATTGACACAGAACTGCTTAATCCACTCATAATCAGCCAAACAAAGCAGAGATAAAGACAAGAGTAAAAATTAAAAAAAGACACAAGCACTGAACTACGGCAGAGTGACGTCACAGGGCAAGTATCGCCATGGTGACAGTGCAAAGGGATGGTGGGGGGATACTTACCTGGTAAAACATGAGTATGGGAGAGGGAAGGGGGAGGACAGACAGACAGATAGATAGACACGGGAATCTCAAAACAAAAAGGCATAAAGAAAGAATTTGGACTAGTCTGCTGCTCCTGTTGCCAGCCAGATAACAATAATCCATCTTACAGATGGTGATTATCAATTTAGTTTGGTTTCAGTTTTTTTCCCCTCCCACATGTTTCTTCATTAATTTTCTGTGTGTACCATTGGGCATATGGAAATGGTACAAGCAGTAGGATTGGACTTTTAAATTTTTTTAAATTTCTTGTAATGTTTGCTCCAAGAAAAACCCTCATATTAAAGGTGCATTAACTTTCAATGCCAATAAGGGAACACGTCTTTACAAAGGCATAAATGAGTAATTGCCCCTATTCATTTGGTTGCCTCCATCAGCCTGTGATCATTTATCATTTTTAGTTCGTTGGGTCACAATCAAGTCTGCAAACAAGTCACTGGCTCTCTCGCTCACATATGCACTGGCCCGCACAGAAGCTGTGACGTCGTTATTACAAATTCTTGGCTTAACTCTGGTAAACGCATGGCAATAGGGAAAAAGCAGGCAGCCACAAACAGTTACTGGCTGTCTACGCTGTTTATGATTATTCTCATTATGTCAAAGTTTAATCACAACTGATGAGAGCAAAAGCAATGCTGCACAAATGAGAAATGTCCTATCACTGTCTCAATCCAATATCGCTGTGGTAAAGTTACCTAATGCTCCTTTAAGGGGTTTCTTAATCATTTTGCCCTTTGTTTGTCAGATTAATATTTTGAGGTGAAACAGCAAAAAGACAACATGCACTAGTGCAGTTAAGAAATTTGATCTATAACTAGCCCATCTTATTTAAATATCAATGTTTTCATTGAAATTTAGTCATAACAGCCCAAAGACATTAATTCTGATATCGTAGATGCATGGGAATTGTTATATAGAGTGGCCTGTCTGGACTCTCAGTCCCACTGCAGTGTCTGTGTCAACTGCAAGGGCCAGTGTCTTACAAAACCCAAACTTTGAGAATGTGATTGCAGATGATTCCACAAAGGAATAACTGTGATTTATAGATCAAAAGACTATCTATTAATAGTGCTGTGTGTTCATGCCATTCACCCTGCAGAGGCAGAAAAGCTAAACCAAAAACAGGGTTTGGTGCGTTAGTCAGCCACTGCAGTGGTCCGTGTGATCCGAGTCACAAGTCAGGCTCAGATTTTAAGATTTATAAACAATTACAGTCATCCCAGAATATCACCAATTTTTTAAAAACACACTGACAAAACTTCCACATTACCCATTCCGGTGGAAAACAAAGGACCAGACAAAAAACAATGTGCATCTAAATCACAAGGTGTGAATCACAAGGTTTAAAAAAAACTGAAAACAAACAAAATGACAATGTTCTAGGAGTAATATATATATGCATGATAATATACAAGCAGCAGAATGAGGACTAATACAGAAAGGATTGGAAGCCTATGTAGTATTGGTGCTCTGATGAGAAGAAAAAACAAAAATGGGAGAAATCAAAACAAAATTTCAAAAGAAAACAATTCAATTGGGGGATAAAATAACATTTACCACTAAGTTTACCATCAGCACAACATGGGCAGGATCAAATCGCTGTAAAAAAGAAACACCAATTGGTTAAGCAGGAAGATTGAGGCACATAGAGAAGGGAGGGTGGGGTTGAGAGTGTGGTTGTGGAGTTTAGGGGGTGTTCATTATGAGAGGGGCTTCAGTGTGTCACCCCCCCCACCCCCTCATCCCATCACTCAGGGCTAGGTGCTTACAGGGATTCACTCTCACCACGTTCTCCCAACCACTGGTCCCAGTCCCCAGGCCCCTACCTTGGCATCATAGTGTTCTCTCAACCACAGTAGGCCCCCAAGGAAATCCAACTACCAACCCTTACAAAGTATGGCAAACATCCTAGATGCTTTTATTAGTAAAACACATTGAGAAGGGGTGCAACGGATCACAACATCCACAGTTTGGATCAGATCATGGTATTAGATCATCGTTATGTTCATGATTCGGACGATGCTCTTGCTTTTATTCATCAAAAAGATTTAAAAAGACAATTTCAACAAGTAACAAGCAAAATTCCAGATGACCAAGCTTTTTTGATAGTATGTGTCATGGAATTGCAATAGTTGGCATTAGCCTGCGATTCTCTAATTTGTCCAACAACAGTTTCATGACAAATCAAAAATAATTACCCATCTCACAATAAAACAATAGTTATCTGAATCAATGTTTTATAGTGATTGTTGTTGAGGAGCAGTTTACTGCTGTACTTGCCTTGTAATCACTTGCTCTGGAAATGCTCCAAAACATTAACATATTATGATGCAGGAAGTATCCCCCAATCTTATTCTCCTCAAGTAGGCATTTCTTTAATTGTTGCCATGCCTAATTCAAGTGAATATGTAATTCTCAATATGCTGTTCATGTGCATTTCCAACCTTGAGTTCATGTGGAACAACTGTGGTCCGTTGCACCATTCGATCTAGCCTTTCTTCATATTCTATTACCTTAAACAAGACAAAAATAAAAAACCCATCGAAAGATACTTTGGAGGAGCTGTACTGGGTGAGGGAATGATGGTAAATTTGATGGTATTTTTCAGTTTGGAAGATAAAGGACGAAAGGAAGCCTATCCAACAAAAATATGAGTAAAGATCAAATCTATTTTTGCAGGGAAACATTTGTGCCTATACTTGGCCAAATATGTCTTTTGAGACGAAATGTGCCATTAGGGACTACCACCATTTTCCCCCTTTGAGCTTTTTGCCTTGCAAATGCTTGTCAGCCCAGTTAGTAATTGTCCCTGACATTCTCTCATTTCAATGCTAGCCTACAGCCACCAAGCTTGTTTTGGGATGTGCTTCACCCCTGAACAAGTGGACACATGACATTCATTTAAAAATGTACTTGAAGAAGGAGCTGGCAAGGCTTTAAGCAGTATTCAGAGCAGGCTCTGGATTGCAATCTTTTTTTTTTAGCCAAAGTACATTTGAAAATTTGAATAGTGCACCCGTTAAGACTGTGAAAGTGTGAGTTCAGCAGGTTACCTCCAACACCGCTTAAAGCCCCAGAATGTGAATGTGACAGTCTGAGGCAGGCAGGAGTGCACCTCTGGGACAAACATGCTGTGCAGGAGGGGCAAAGAAACAGGGGGAGGATGGGAGCATGTAACCATGGGGACAGAGACATTCGGGGTGTAGAAGGGTGGTGAGGTTTTCCCTGTAAGTTGACTCTATGGCCCAGTCAGTAACAGACAAGCACACCCACGAACACGCACACGTGTCTCAATCCCACGTAATGACCACACACATACACAAAAGTTTCACAGGTTTGGAAAGTAGAAACAGGCAAACAAGCAGACCGGGGGGAAAAATGTGTCTACTCTGCAAGCCATTCAAAGTCTGAGCCGTGGTTACAGCCAATCAAATACCCGACAGCAGCCACGGAAACTCAAAGAGGAAAAAAATCTAAAACATGTGGAGATGATGATTCTAAAGGATTTGATGTAATCATGGCTTCCTACAACTACCTCGATTCAAAATGGATTTTTGTTCTTGTTCAAATCGAAGCACTTTATTCTCGAGCAGATTGAAATAAAGGTTTAGTGATTATGCAGCAAAGAGGAAGAAGCTGACAGAGGCCATAAGCCTACGGTACACTGTAAAAGGGGTGTTACATTAAAGTTAACTGCAGAGTGGGAGAAGGAAAACACACCCGCACACGCACGCACACACACGCATACTGACATACAGAGGGGATCCAACAAACCTTACCTAAAAAGGGGCAAAAAGGACAAAAGAAGAATAAGAACAAAGTCAATACAGTGAAAAACTTAAAAAGGGGACACAATGCTTTCACTTCAGATTTCAAAAGCCTTCTCATCTGGCAAGGAGTACAGGAGAGGAGTGAGATTATGATGATTATTCAGGAGACGTCGGTGAGGCATCGTGGGCCTTCTCGTAGGTGCATTAGGAAATTTGATCAGAGACACCAGGCTCCAACAGGGGGCCATTAATTCCTACACAACAACTGGACCTTTTGCCGCAGTCTCATCTGCCCAGAAATCAGGATGCTTATATAATAATGCTTCAGTTGTGCCTGCGGCAAAAACAAGCAGTCAGCTCCTGCAACTTGCCACACTGCCACACAAAGCACACATTCTTATCACATCAAACAGATTTCTATTCAGCCATCCAAGGCCACATGAAAATCAACAACGGCCAACTCCTGATTCTATGCTCACAAATGTCAGGCCTCTGTGCACTGCCCTGAAACGCAGCCGCTTTCTGGTCTACTTTTGGCCGTATTCAGACAGAGAATACCTCGGAGGTGACGGAGGGAAGGAAGGCCATATATGCCCAGGAGTGAGAGGGGCTTTGGCAGCAGCAGCGCTGCTCAACAGCCAGTCATCAGATCTGTGCGTATCTGGTATCTCACCAACACATAATCACAATTGTAGAGTCTAAATGTGGAGAGCAGATATGAGAAAAGATGCAAGTGCTTCACTGCAGTACGCCCGTCGGTCCACATCTACTCCATGGCGAATAAATCTGACAGTATTTACAGTTGCATGGGAAAATGACAACTTGGCCCATAAACAGCAGAGCACAAAAAAGGGCAAAACACATCTCACACCGGTTATTTTCCGTTACAAAGAGAATAATTTCACACCAAGCAAACAAGTAAGACGCTCTCATTGGTTCTATTGTCAGACAATTGTGCAAATTTGAAGATCTCCTTCCGATAGACACAGAATCACAGAGATCACCCGCTTGTTAGAGGTTATTTCCATAAAAGACCAAATGTGACCATCAAAACCTGTTAGATGTCACTTGTCTGAACACACCTCACCATCTCTGATTTACAATGTGACAGAAAGAGCTACATTGCTCCTGCTAGTACTGCATTGGCTCTTACAAATGGAGTGTAAGGTTGTGACCACAGTTAGGGTGCTGGAAATTCCGTCCCGAGTAGGTGTTACTCGTTAAAAGACAGATATTAAGCACAGATGTAACTGCTGCATTTAAGGAGAAAGCAATGCACAGAGTACAAGTTGCAAATGAGCCACCATGTGAGACAAAGAGATCAGAGACAAGAGTTAACAATTGGATAAGCAGTTAAAATGAGTTGGACCAAGAACACAGAGGAGGACATGCTGGAGAAGGTAGACGAATGCAAGAAATGTAGGAAAACAAGCTTTGGAGTCAGCTGCAAGGGTGCATAAACTTGTCAGCAGTGACGGCGCTCGATAACAATGCTACACATCATGCTCTCTGAAGCCTGGACTACAGGGTGAGGTTGTGAAGGGCAAGCACAAGGAAGAAAGACAGACAGACAGAAAGTACATAGTGATGGAAAGAGGAAAGCAGATGAGGACAGGAAGCAGCTCATTGGAAACATGCCAGAACTCTGTAGCACTGCTACTGAGCCTGTAAGCCTATGGGCAAAGCAGGGTTGAGTTAATGTGCTGATGTTGGCCAAGTCTAAGCTACACATTCGGTTCTGGTGAGCCTGCTCCACCTAAGAAAGAGTCAATATCAAAGCGGCCATTCAATCACAGTTAATGCCAGTACATCAATGGCTTCAAAGTAGCCGTCTTTAACGAGCAGACTTAATATAGTTAGTGTTTTTTTTAATGCAACGGTCACTACACCCAAAGGTGACAAAACTCCTCAATCTTAAATTGAAAGATAAACAAGGTAGTGTCAACTACATAAATCCAAAGAAAAACCACTCACTACAGCTACAGAGCTAAAAGCTTCACCACTAGTAGCATTTTTTATGGATCAGTTGAGCTAACCTGGAATTAATTGCTAACTGTATTTGATTAGCAATCGCAGCACTTTGTAAAAATGTTAAATCATAAAGCAATTTATTTTCTGCTCAACAACTGTTATTTTGTTAAAATCTTCCCTTACTAACATCTGATGCATGATAGCATACGCTTAAGTCAGCCTTAATGCAGCCTAAGGCCCCTTAATGTACACTGGTTTTGATTTAGCCCTTTTTATGCCACAAGAATGAGGTGTGCAGTTGTAAATACAACTGACCCTAACAGTTAACTCAAGAGGTGAACATTGCAGAAAAGATGAAGCCGTGTCACTGCTTTCAGAGTTAAGCATGCACTCTTCATAGTATGCATCATTGCAAAAAAGAGACAAATATCATCTCTCTCTTGTAATCAAAATACGTACTTGACAAATTTAACTGATCAAAGCTGACATTTGTTTTTACCAGGAATTGAGACAGGTAAAAGACCACAACACAAACAAGCAGACACTGTTTCTCAAAGAGAATTGGATACAACTTTAATCTAGTTTAGAAAGGAAAAACCTTACTTTAATATGAATTGAAGAACCCTAAACGCATCATAGGAAGACAAATAAACACAATACTTCCACCTCCCAACCCCAAGGGTCCCGTCTCTCAGGTGTATTCCTTAAAAAAAAAGCCTCAACAGAAACAGACACAAAGAGGAGATCATAATAAAGATGTGACAGAGAAAAGAAAAGTCGCTAACACAAAGAAAAATCCCTGGAAATATGAGCGTGGGGAGAAAATGGCACAAGGCAGTGACCCAGTACCACCAGCATTGGTTAAAAAAGGGGTGTACAGAAGAGTGAATTCTTACCCTGCATGGTTTTGCCAAGGCCTTGCCCCAACTTCCAGCCATGTTTCTGAAGCAGCCGATGTCCAATGTTATCCTAGCAGAGAGAACAGAGGAGAAAAGAACCAAAAATATTCCAATAATAAGATGAGCTTTCCCCGTGGGCACGGGTCAAATACACAAACACACAAAACAAAATAAAACACTCAGATCACGCTATCATCATCAGCACAACCACCACCACCATCACCATCATCATTATTGTCATCCACATCACCTACAGCGTGTAACATCAGTGTCTTCCAGCACAGGGAGTGGTAGTTGGGGTGGGGGAGGGAGGTAAAAGGGTGGGAGACTGAGAGGAAGAGTCGTTTTTCCACTATGATGAATACATGACTGTCTGTGTGTGGCCTGTAAACTACAGATACCCTCTTACAATATAGTGCTTTTTATACAACCTTTCAAATGAACTGGGCATGAGCATTACTGTTTTAATTTGGGGATGGTAAGACTTAAAACATCAAGTAACATCCTCTAACTGAGAAGTTAAAAGGAGGAGGAGGAGGAAGGAGAGGGAAATATATGTATCACACACATACATATATGAACCACTACAGAGCAAGATCTTAGTACACAAAGAAAAATGACACAGAACAGGTATGGAAATCTTGCATTAACAAAAACGAAGACCAGAAACTCCAAGCTTGCTGTGATTCCGTAACCATGACAAGGGGAGCACCAATGAAACATATGCAGCTGTCACAAAAAAACAGCGAAAGGAGGAGACAGAAAGTGAAATTAGAGGGCCTTGGATTACCATTACAAGGCCCAGGGTGGACAGAATGTGCACGTGTGAGGGGGTATGCGGGTGCGCAGGTGAAGAGAGGGAGACATTGTGTGGACGTGGCCCCATTTGATGCCCTGGCAATAGCTGTTGTGCATGTTCTTGGAAATATCCACCCACCCTGGTCTGTCATCAGTTGTCTGTGCCCACCCACGTTCACAATGTGTAACCGATAATTTGATGCTGTTAGCGTGCTTCTGACTTGGCCAATCAAAAGGTATCATTCCATCACCCCTGTTGTTTTCCCCCTTAGCACCACCAGAGTTGTCCTTCAATCTCATTGTACATTGTGTATAATGACAATAAAGGCATTCTATTCTATTCTATTCTAAAACCTAAAAACATACTTTAGAGCAGAGACATTCCAATTACAGCAAGTGAAATATTCCTCATACTGGAGACAAGTCTGTGTCATGCTCCATGTTTGCTTTTTGATTGATACTGGGCCAATACACAAAGTCCAGGTAAGAGCAACAATGGTATTGGATCATCTCTACCTTAAAAAACTAGATGGCTTTTACAAACTGTAATGAAGTGGTTTTAAAATTTAAGGTCTTTAGAGACACGTTTCTCTGAATAGTGTAGAGCAGCACAATAGTCATCTAATTTAAAACACATTTTCTGACTTTCTAGCTAATGATTTAGTTAACAAGCTATACTTTTAAGGTGGACGAGAACTGCAACCATTAAATGTATCCAAAAGGCCAGGGAGGAATGCAAGACCATCCACAACAGAATTTCCCAGTGCACTATGGGGCCCGATGTGCATGTCTGAGGCTGTTGTATCACTAGTGTGGGGCAGCAAGAAATAAAAACATTAAGTGAAATGCAAGACCGTCCCACCACTACACACTACAGTACATCCTCAAGCACAAATAAACAGGAAACAATGAGATTTCTTAATAAGCAGTGTTTGTTTCTGTTGTGATTATAACTATTCCAAGCTTGTCTAACATTCACCAGAGTGCTGCATTCTACGGAAAACATACAAACCAAACAAAAAAAAGGATATTTATAATCACAAAGAGATTGACATCAACTTTCACAAACAGAAAGTGAGGGTGTTGGAACAAAACAAAAAAAACAGCATGCAGCTTTTTGTTAAAAATTGTTTTAACAAAAAGGATCGTCGGTGTTAGTATCGCACTGTGGATGGTACACATACAGAGGAGTGGGGCGGGCTGGGGGTGTTGGATGGGTTAACAGAACTTCAACTGTGTTAGTCTCGGGTGGATCAGGCACAGAGAGGAAGGGTGATGGCTCAACGGGACTCAATTAGTTGTCTTTGACAAAAGAGGAGGTCGGGACATGGGGCAGAACAGAGCAAGCTGAGCCATGATAAAGGCACGTTTCTAGGGTGGTGGAGGTGAGCTGGGCTTGTATGGGTTAGTGCATGTGAAGGGGTAGTGATAATCAAACACACAGCACACACCACATCTCCGCCGTTGAGGTCTCAACTGAGATACAACTGATCGAATCGGAGTATTTCAGAGCTAACTGTTGCCTTCTTTTGTCTGGGAGAACAATAACAAGTTAGTTGTAACACTCATAACATGGCAATTATCCTCCATGTTGCCCCAAATTAATACATTCAAAGATCTGGCTGATGCTTGCCTCCAAAACACCAGAGAAAGACGGCACTGCCTCGCTTCCTGTTTGGAATTTTTCCCCCCTCCATTTCATGATGTTTGCTGTAAGATGGTCAGATCATTTCCTCTAAGGGCAGATAAGGGAGGAATCTGCACTGAGTCTGACATGGTGGGTCGAGACCAAAAAACTGCCCGTGTGTATCAGCCCCTGACGGAGACACAGGCGGCTAAATTATAATGACTTTGTATGACTTTGCTCTGCCTGCAAATTTCCAGACATGAAATGAGAGGTTGTGCGGCTGAGGAAGTGTGTTTTCTTAGGTGTAGTGGATGAAATGTCCCCTGACTTCATTATATGGAGAAAGACTGCAGTGTTTACTGCATAGAATCCCTCCCCTTCCACCGACATTGGGTATGCTTCTGTCCCTTACTGCAGTATTATGGTGCAACACTCTGGCCATGAACATTTATATTAATTTGTGGGGTTAGCTGCCATATGCCGCTTACAGCAAGGGGGGCAATAAAGTGCACTCTGTCAAATAGTCCTGCCCAGCCGAGATATGATGATGGGTTAAAGCTGAATATCATGCGTATCTTAAATTTTCACAGGTTTCTTCTTCTGAATATCTAGATTTTCTTTCTTACGGATTGAAAATCAATGTAAAAACAGAAAGGGTAGGTTGGAGGAGGCACCAGTTGCAACTGTTCATGAAGAAATTAGACCAGAAAGGGATCAGGAAAGGTCAGGGGGCGGAGATGAGGCGCAGACTGCGTGATGATCAACAGATGAGTGCACCAAAAAGAACTGACAGACAGACGGATGAAAGCAACGACGGCGAGTCCAACAGCAGTGCAAGTGGAGTGAAGGCATTTCCATACGAACCTGGCTTTAAAATACTGGGCTGTCAAAAAAACAGTCACACGTGACACAACGTAAGAAACCGGCCAAACGCTTTCAACTGCAATTCTGCTAGCTTCTCTACGTTTCTTAAAAATGCAAATCTCTCTCTCTGCTCTTAAACAAACATAATACTGTATACAAACAGAAAAGGTAGGCATGTCAATAAATCCACCAATGGAGGGTTAAGACAAGAGAAAGATAAAAAATAGAAATGTTATCCAAACAAAAGATATCTATTTTAAAAATGTGCATTGTGCTGTCATTGCACAGTGCATGGCAAAAGATATGGGTAGAGGAAGTGATATGCAGGGGACCCCACATCGAGACCTCAGAGGATTTACCAATCTTATTACGCAAGTATTTAAAAGCTGTTTTACATTTGTGCAACATGGGTGTGTTTATGTGTGGGTGTAGGAAAGTCCTCAGATTCGGGTTATTACACCTAAACTAACCAAAAACACACTTTCCTGTATTTATTCCTAGTTGGCTGGTCTATAACAGATCTGAGATTTCACTCACGCCAGAAACACATGGCAAGAAAGACTCTATAGGGACCTGTCTTGTAAGAAGTGGGCCGCAGCATTTACTCATCATCCTTTCTCTGAGCCCTGAGGAATGTCTCCTAGTGAGGGCGAGTCATGGACAGGCTCTGCTGTCTGCTGCTCCACATAAACTCATGCAACTGCCTGGTGCTGTACATTCCTGCAGTGTCTTGGCTACTGTAGGTGTGACTAAATGAAAACAACTGTCTCTGTGCAATAAAGAGGCGAACATTTGAAAGAGAAAGCACCTGATTCTCAGTTAAATTATTAAATCCTATACTCACAAAGCATTGGAGTATATGAGAGAAATTTCTACTGATACCTATTTTACAAATGATTCAAAAACAGATACTTACCCGATGAATCTGAAGACCCAGGCGATAGCTTAGCAAAGTTAAATAAAGACAGTGAAGGCTCAAGTTTGATGGGTCTCCAATTGCAATCCATAGGGACTGTAATACAATTGTTTCCACTGAGTTAGATGGACAATGATCAGACTGTTTTAAAGACAAATGCTTGAGGTTAACCTTTTGTAAAAAAAAAAAATCATTATTATTTTTTTTTATGTCCTCAATAATGACCTTACACTCGTTACTCCAGCTGCTCATTGGGGTTAAGACTATTGGAAAATCTAGAGGTCAAAGGGTTGGGGATGACCTTTACCAGGTGGTCCTCTTTACATTTATTGGTCAACAGATGTCGAACAGATAACGGGTACAAACAGCTGTGTCAAATGTGACCAAGCTATCATGCAAAACCCTACAACACTAAAAAAAAGAGACTTTTTGTGCACAACTTAATGACCTAGCTAATAATGAATCTTCTTGTGACCCCTGTTTGTTGGATTTGTGTGTATGTGTGTTCTGTGGCTCTAAGGCTGCCCGCTGCATATCGCTCTGAGACAAGGGTCAGGTAAGGTGGGGGGTGGGGGTTGAGGGAACTGGAGGGAGGGGGTATGTGGGAGGAATGAGTTTGGAAAGGGGAAAAACTGTAGTCGTGATGTGATACAAGTGTGTTGAGAGGAAATAGTACTGAATGCTACCAAGTTAGCACATGCAATGCAAAAACAACGTTAGAGAGTAAAAGACCAAAAGGGGAGAAAAAAGAGAGGAGGAGAAAAAGATCCCAATAAAGTATCACAGACCTCTAGCTGCCTATAGATCACACACAATAAGTGGCAGGGAAGAGGCTGCGAGAAGCCGGGCCAGAGCATTTGTCAGCAGCTCCGAGATGTGTGACGTTTTTTGACACTTGCCACAAATCCTACCACCTTCGGACAGACATAAAAGCATATACTTTTTAGGCTTATTACTTCAATTAACAGAATATTCATTGGAATTGGCAAATCATGCAGAGCATATTTTGAGACAAAATGGGAGTACAATTTCCCTTTATGAAATTAGGCATGTGGCCTACGCATGTTTTTCAATTTTTCTTCTCAACAACAACTCAACACCATGTTGTCATATCACTGTATATATCAAATTGCCTGTGGATAAAATGTCTGCCACGTTTCTTTTGATGGACAAACATCAGGCGTGATAGCATTACTGTTGTGGTCGTTTTCCATGGACAGGTAAGGAACTGTGTGATGCTGTGGCGCGGCCCTCAGGACCCCTCCACAAATAATAGCGCAGGAGTATAAAAAAAAAAAGAAAAGCCACTCAAGCTGGGTGAGCAGGCCACCTCACTCTCTATCTCTCTTCTCCCTCTACAGTACCACCCACTCACCATTGAATGTTTGTGTTCATGTGAGTCATACCTAAAAGTCGACCAGGTTATAAAGTTTTAATGCTGGATTGTAGCGATGAAAAACACATGTTCCAGCTGCAGATATAATCTTGTGGAGGGATGTAAAAAATGGCATAAGCGAGTCAAATTCAAAAAGGTATAGGTGGTTGAAACTGGTCTGAATTTGAAGCACTAAGATGCAGGGTATATATGATTTAGCAGCATCTATTCTTCACCTCACCCTTTCAACCATGTAAGAGAACCGATGGTAACTTATAAATACAACTCAAAAGGGGTTTAGTGTGTCAATAACCATGGTGGTGTACCATGGAGGTCTCTTATATCAGGATATGCTTCCACAGATTTTTTCTATATGTCTTCTGCTGACAGCTTTGAATGATTAATCAATTAATGGTCATTAACTTGTGACAATTTAAACGGAATTTCATTAGTTACACATTTCTGTGAAATGCCTCTGGTTCAAATCATTATTCAAGTAGACACCCGGTTGCAGATTGAGCCCATTTGGCTAACAGAGCATATTTGTACCACTGAGGAGAGGTGAACCAGACAGTGTGGAGGTACGAGGAGTTTGGGCCTGCTCACCACAGTGCTTTAGAGACAGAGGAGGGGATTGGAGAGATAGGGAAAGAAAGAAAAGAGCTGCCTGCGCTATTATTGATGTGCCTCTTCAGCGAAAAATGCAGTCCCAGTTGCACAAGCACCATGCCAGCACAGAATGACAGAGGGTACTGTACACCGAATCACTGTGTAGTAGGGAGGGAGCGAGAGAGAGAGAAATAAGAGAGCTTGAGAGGGAGAAAAGATGAAGTGTGAGAGAGAGAGAGAGAGAGAGAGAGAGAGAGAGAGAGAAAGAGAGAGAGAGAGAGAGAGAACGTCAGAGAAGCGTTACAAGGACCCTAAAGATAGGAGTAAGAAAGCAGAGCGTGCAAATACAAACCGGGTCATTGCTGCTTAGCTAATAGGGGCCAATTCGCTGCAGGAGAGAAATGTCGAACACCCCAAGTTGTGTACAATAAGATAACTGTCCTACAGACACAAACACTATACACTAACACATGAATTTTAAAGCTAAATAGACACACACTCAAAACACAAATGTAGCCATTCACACCATCTAATGTGGGCTCTCTTATTTGCTGAATGGTGTGGAATAAGCACTGCATGGGTTTTACACTGAAGCAAAACAAAACAGATCTGCAATTGTTAAATATGTCGAATCACATATAAATGTATCTATTATATATGATCAACAATGTATTTTTGGTTGAAAAGGTGGATCAGTAATGGGTTGTAACCCAGAACTGGGTGGCTCTTAAGCCAAATCTCATGCATCTATTATTCAGGATTTCTGTGTTGATTCAAATTCAGATTGAGTAGTTTGATAATGGCCTTTAATGACAGTGCTTTATCCACATCATGCTTTCAGAGTCATCTCATCTCACTGCAGTGACTAATGGGAGACTATAATACAAAAACCTAAAACGTTTTATCTATGAGCTCAACATAAAAAAACAAAAAACAGGAAGATCTATCATATACTGTACATCTTCATTTAACTGTGACACAGGGATGGAGTAGGCAAAGGACATGGGAAGTGGAGGGGACTTTTAAAGGGGAATTATTAGACACGAGACAAGTGATTCTAAATGTTACATGGCAAGTGTGTTCAAGCAACCACTGGATGCATCTACATGGACAGAATGAATGGAGTAAAAAAAGGTGTGGTTTTTTTTATTCCTCCCTGGACCAAACATATCCATTCTCACAGCTGGTCCAATGGTTCAAGATGATGGGTGTAGCCTTACCGATTCAATGGGCTTGTCCAGGGACGCCTGCTCCAGCTCCAGCTGGCCCTCTTCATACTGGTCAAAGTGATTCCCACCCTGAGGGACACATCATACACAAACGCTTAAATCAGAAGTGTCTGGTTTGATTGGCAAGAAGACAAATTTATCAACAGCGTCAATTTTGATGAGTTATCAATCATCTGTTCAGGTGCTGTTTTGTAATACGATTGTAGACCAACTTGTGTATCCTCAAAATTCAGCTTTTTTTCTTAATACGACACTGACTGAGTTTTTTCAGCTTTGTGTTTCAACACAATGACACACCGTGCAAGACGCTTGCCGTCCTTCCTTTGAGCTGAAAAATCTTCATTCACACTGAATAATAATAATAATGGTAACAATTGTCATGACTACAATGTATTATACAGGAAGATTTCGAGTAAATGGAACACATGCAAAGCAGTCCTATCTTCAGACATACACACCACTAAACACCTCTACTGGCTAAACAGAAATGCCTGAGATACTTCCATATATATATCTTTTTGTATTTAAATTCAGGAACATTCTAGTTTCTGTGAAATCAAAACTAGAAATTAATGTGACATGATTCCTTTTTATCTCTTTAATTCTGTGCAGGTTTCTTCCATCAGTAACAGCAGAGAAGACAAATCACCTCCGGCTGTTTGGAGTCTGAGACTGAAGCAAATCTTTATTGGTAGAAACTGAGCATGCATGTTTAAATCTATGTCCGGAGTGGGGCAGAGTGAGTAATGGGCTTGCTCCCCCTGGCCTAAAGTGTGTTTGTAGAGCTGTTTCTGCTCTGAGACAGATGGCTTCCTCTCCTCAGCAGTAAAGGAGACATGAAGGTCATGTTTGTACGTCTTGTTTTCTCCCAACCTTCAATAAAGCAAAAATGGAGGATGATAAAAAGCCAAGCTGATTTATGATTTCTAAAGCACAGCTTTTGGCAACTCCAATGCTCACAACTAAAATGACTAAACTCAGTCTAACATTTATGACAAATTGAAATGTATTTACTGTATATCTGCAGAAAGGATAAAGCATGCAGCTTAAAATTATATCAGATGAAAGACGACGCTAAAAAGGTCTGGGCCAGCGAGAGTCTTTACCAGCAATTTTCCCTTGGGACACTGGTTTTTGCAGATGCAATCAGCCCATTATAATGATGTGATTTGATGGCATAATGGCCATCATTAATTCAGACAAAACGGCACCCTGCTTAAGGATGACTGAAGCCAGATATTAGGAGAAGGGGAAATGCAGAGATAGAGCAAAGGATTTATTTATGAACAAATCGATGGCTCCATTCTTCCCTCCTCCCCCTCCCCCTCCCATGCTTCCTCCTCCTGGCTTTCTGCTCAGACCACTTAATGTGCTATCAGCCTGTTCCCTGCCACAATGACTTCTTATTCTCTATGTTGCTCCTCGCCTCCTCATCTCCCTGACTCTGCTAGACAAACACCACAACATGCTGCATGGAAATTAACTCCGCTCTGACCTCTGGTGTGCATTAAAACAGTACATTTCCATTTGTGCAGCAGCAGTGATGTGGATGCTCCATTCCATCCAGCATTAGGAGACAAGATGGAGCAATTGCTGGACTGTGCGGTCTTTGCTCATGAATTACCTATTGTAGTTTTGCAGCAGGAGTTAGCTACATGCTACACCTCCAACAATGGTGTTCAAACAGAGTTGTTGAACTGGTTGTGCAATGGATATTAGGTGGACCATCTGTGGGTGTTTTCTGCACTGTGTTGCTTGGCAGCAAGCTTTAGTCCATATAGTCAAGAGGGGATCTTTCTGAATACTGAGCGTATGAATGCCCTCACATCAGATCTCACACACAGAGCTCCACTGTGCCAGAGAGCTGCCATCACACTCATTCAGACCACACAGTGATTCACCTCACTGGCAAAACTGCAGAATGCTGGGTTCTGACTGTACATCAACATCATGGGTGTAGAGGAGAAAACAATTATGCAAGCTTCTCCTAATATTCTTGTTCAAACATGTCCCGGATTTCACAATATGTCTGATAAGTCATAAGTCTATTTCACCACATCAACAACACTGCAAAGCTGCCACAAACACATGTAATACAACTCATTTTAAGCTAATACTTGACATAGATTTTAAGTATGTGGGCAAAATATTGGAGTTACTCCAAATTGGAAAAAAATTAATTACCCATAAAATCAATCAAAGCTTTACTTTCCTTGTTCAGAATCTCTTCTTATTTTAGTGGAGGAATTAATTACAGTACAGAGCGTTGTCATTAAAATACGAGGACAGTAACAAAAACACACAAACACTTCCCTCTGGGTTCATATTCAAATTACGACACAGCCTGAAAATGACTGTTGATACAATTAAAATTTGGTTCGTAGATCTACTGTAGCATACAGTCATACAGAGCAACTAAAGTGTTTGGGTTTCATCTCATAGCTTTCTTCGTATTCACAACATATGTAATGTTTGGACAATGTTTTTCATTCCAGATGTATCACATGATGATAGTCTGACTAGGCACACCCATTTAATGTTAAGATTATCTGAATGACAAAAGTATGATTTCATTAACTAACTCCAACGTTACTGCAAAATACAGCAATGTGGCTGAATGTAATAATACTAAAACATTATACTGTGTACAACTTGTGCAATGGGAGAAATTCAACTCAGGTTGAAGTTTCCATACTGGCATTTATCCAGTCAGCGGAAATGTCCCTAAGCCAGGCACTAAATCACAATTTCAGCCATGGATGTTAAAGCCATTACTCGATGTGATTCTCTTATACTGCCAGATGGTATATTAGCTAATAACGTGGGAAGCTTGGAATCATTCAAATCCTGTTAGGTGAATTAAGATGGTGCATGAGCCTGAAGCCAGGTAATGCATGGCCTTTTTCTAACAGTGTGTGTGGGATTCTGTACTGATTCAAATCAAGATAGGCTGCCTAACAATAATTTTCAAAAATGTTCTTGTTTTGGCATCCAACCAGTAGCAGTGTTTTTGACTTTTACAGGGTGTGGTCACAGATCACAGATAAGTGGAAGACCTCATAGCTCAAAGATGGGTTGTGAAATCTACAAACTGTAGCTCTGACACTCCTTTGAGTAATCCTGATCAAAAATGTCTTCCCAAAACCCTAAGAATCCTTTTGCAGAGTGGAAGGATTCATTAAAAGCTAAAGCAAAGTAAGAACAATGTGTTTACTCCCTCGTGTTCAGTCTGGTTCATTCCCAGTGAATGTTACATTTAAACACAAATGTTTAACATTCAAGTCTGTCCAGAAACAAGTTGGAAGATCATGATGCATTTACTAAATAAATTGTTTGGTACTTCAGAATCCGAAAACCATTTAACAACCCAATGCAGCTTTCAGTGAAGACGATTAGGGACAAAAATAAAGATATAACTGAAGCCAATACAAAGCAAAGTTTCAGAAGTCCAAGGTAAAGAACAGTTCAAATGATGCCCTCTAAAGCAGTGGTTCTCAACTGGTCTGGCTTCGGGACCCATCATCACTCATTAATGACGAGTTGCGACTCAAATCAAAATAAGAAAATCCATATTTCATGTAGCCAGTGTTGTACTTGATCAATTAGCATATGTAAACACACTTTGCTGGTTTTCTTCTATGTGTAAAATTGTGGGAGTATGTTAGCATTCAAGGGCTTCATCGTGGCGATGTTACGGAATATGGATGGATGCCACTCATGCATTAAAAATACCCCTCAAAATAAAAGCATAGCAGCAACTTTGTTTCCAGTCGAAGTCCCGCGACCCACTGATAATTAGTCCGTGACCAACTTTTGGGTCCCGACCCACCAGTTGAGAATCACTGCTCTAAAGGAAGTCAATTGAGGATAACATTTCCTCTTTGTGTTTATGTCACTGCAGTGCAGATCAACAGTGAAAACACAGTCTAGGGAAGAAAATAGAGCAGAGAGCTGCCCTATCAGCAAAATCTACACTTTGTATTCTCGTGCCCTGAAAAAATATGTTCAAGACAGAAAGTGAAACAAGCAATGGTTTGAGACAGCCCGCAATCACCAGTTACTTTCATTCATCAATAAACTCATGTTTTTAATGATCAATTGATATTCAGGGTCAGAAATACATGAAACAAGCCAGCTCAACATTTCGGCCAAGCCAATTGAATGCTTTCTATGGGGTACACCAATGTGTTTTCTGGGTAAATGCCAATACTATACACTAATAGTTGATGAGGCCAATAATGATATGCATTTACAGTAAAATTAAAGTAGAATTCAAAATCCAATTCATTATTTGTCAACTATTTTCTCACAATTTAACATTCAACACCACATCAGAGCCAAAGAAACACAGTCCTTGGTAAACTAACATTATCAGTGATCATCAAAATAATTTAAAAAATCAATATGACTAATAATCAAAGTTAAAAATATTGGCCCCAATTATCATAAAGGCTGATGATCTGCCAACTTGTACTGTATTTTGTGAGACAAACAATCCAAAATGTAAAGTTCTTTATGATGTCTTACAATCAAATACAACATATTTTGACTGAGGCAGATGGGAGGCAGCTGAACTGACAAGCAAGTATTAGGTCACCAGAACTATTTGATCAGGAATTGCCTTAATGATTTATGACTGCAGCCAAAACGATCCCTGTGCTCCCAGTGCACCTGTCTGTTTAATGCACGACAAACAAAATATGTGACCCTGCATGTTAATTTTCAAATAAGAAACAAACAAGTCCAATGAATATAAAACCAAACTTGAAACAACAAAGCAATCAAGAAGTCCAACGGAGAACATTTCAAATGACCAACTTAGGACAAGTTTGTTTACCAAACAACATCGTCTCAAATTAGATCTGCTCGTATTAAATGACTACCAACCCAGATGTAAGACGTAATTTAATATAATATCATAAAATAGCCAGAGCAAAGAGAGCTGAAGGGATTAATTTAAACGCACTAGCTAGCTGCGGTAGTCTAATTCCAGTTGTCAACATGATACAGCCGTTTCTGGCCAGCGCTACCCAGTGTGCAACCTGCTAGCTAGCTAGCTAACCGTCGTTAGCATATGTCGATAAATAACCACACTACCCAAGGTCACTAGCTTTTAAATTATACTTGGGTCTGTGTTTGTTGTCTCGCGTGGTTGTGTGGGTTGGCGTGGAAGGGGTGTTACACTCCATAACCCACGGCGTGAGAGGAATGAACACGGCAGCCACGCCACTAAGACGTGAGGGAAGTTAAATTCGGGAGAGCCGCAGCGAACGCACTGCTGTTAGCGCACTGCTGTTAGCGCGGTTAGCTTGCGGTGCTAGCGAGCGACGTCTCAAACGAAATGCGCGACGCCGCTTAAGCCGCGCGTCACCCCTTCGGTCCATGTTCGAGAGACGATAAACATACAGGCATTTTTCCGAGAACGAGCCAAATGCACGATATTTCAGCGCACCATACCTGGAAATCACGCTCTTCGTTGAACCTAGAAAATCTGTCGGCCATTTTCTGAACACAGCAGCAGCGTCTCTGCTGCCTGCTCCGTCCGCGACCTCTACCAGCGCTGTCGAGCTGCTGCTGCTGCTGCTGCTACTGCTGGTGAGGATGAGGATGAGGATGAGGATGATGCGCGCACACTTCAACACACACACACACTGAGGTGACATCTCATTGCCCCTGCCCCCACAATGATGTTAATGTGTCACCTGTGAGGATTCACAGCAGACATGTTCATAATGCCATGTCTGTATACATGTGCATATACATGTTTACATGTCCTTGTAAACCGAATAATCACATTTAAATAAAGGGTTAGTCCTGAAGAATTACATTTGAATCAAGGGTTATTGGAGGTATACGTGCACAGTGCCCCTTGAGCTTAGAGGCCCCCAGAGGTGTCTTGATGAGTTTGCACAAAGTTGTAATAAGTGATTTTTTTGTGTGTGCAAAGTGCATTATTACTGGATTACTGTTGACTGTGTAATCCTTTGTTGTGTCTTTTATTTTGCAGTGGTCCTGTATAGTAAATGGTAATTGAGTGTAATAAAGAGGACTCACTCTCATGCAACAGATTTTGCATACTCAGCTGACTCATGTTAAACATCAGACAGACTGAAAAACTTAATTATAACGTTAGTCCCTGTAGACCACAAACATCTTTATATATCTGGACTGGACTTTGGACTGTTTTTATTATCTCATTTTTGAATCAATATTGATTTGAGTGTCTATAGTCTGTGTACACTGAATGTTTCATGATCACACCATCTGTATTTTGAAACTGGCCTTGCTTTTAAGAATATTGCCTCACTGGGTATCATTCGTTGACCTGTAGTTTTTTGACAGCACTATTTGCTGATGTAGCACTGATAGTATAGTGGGGCTAATAAAAGATTATCTACATATAGGTTTTTGATTATTTTTGGGCAATTTACTGTAAAGGTTGCATGCATTATTTTCATCATAGATATGACAACTATCATAATTGTTTTATTTGTTTTGCAGATAATAGTAAAACATCAATTTCTGATGGATGCTCAGCTTCATCCTCTTCTCAGGCTCACATTTTTTGCTTGTATACATTTTTTGTTCTGAACAACACACTTCCAGGAATAAGCTTTAGAATGAAATCTCCTCCTCTGCTTGCTCTGTGCACAGACATAAGTCCTCGGTTTGCCTCTTGAATCTCTTGGCTCTTGTTCACACAATTGTCTCGGGGAGAAGATATTCATGGATTTCTCTTGGTATTGGAAAGGAGGATATTACCAGATCATCAATATCCTCTTTGGCAACATGATGCAGACACAGAGCCTCCGATAATCTTTGGGATGAAGCTGCTCAAGTGTCTCACAGCGTGTTATTGTTGACCGTGACCCACACTGGTTTTGTATTGACTCATATTATTTTAGTGCTAAGTCATTAGGTATGCATTTTAAACAATGTTTATGATGGAAAATATTGAGCTGTCTTGGAATTACTTGTTCTTATATTGCACTATAATTGAGGGGAGAGTGTTGGTGCAGATTATTTCTTGGATGAAAATATCATACCCATTAAATAACAAAATCTTTATAACGTTTAACTTGTCATTATTACGGATACTATGGCCTTAAATTTCACACGACACAGTCTTAAATGTCAAATGCAATGTAATAGGATAGTTGTGCGTGTATGTCACGCCTTTTCATAATGTAGGGTTCCATCTTGTGGCACTTTTGTGTTAATACAGGTAATTCTATCTCGAATGTTTTACAGTATGTTCCATAGAATGTTCAAAACTTTGGCACAGGAAAACTTATGAGTCTACGTGGCATTTGATAACGTTATCTCACATGAACAGACATTATTAAATAACTATGGCTTGATGTCATATTCCTCATTATTCTGTCTGACAATCATCGTTGGTTGTTTTCTGACCTGCTGTCAAAAACGGTCAAACTGGGTGGAAAAATCTTACTATGTAGCACAAAATGAATATTTTCCCTTTTAATTAATAATCGGATTCTTAATTGATTAACTGAATTAATTTGCTTCAAATGCTAAAACTATATACGATCTTTTACTTCTTTCAAAATTGTATTTGTTTGTTTGTTTATGGCCAAATGATGAAGACATAGGTCGCCTGTATTTGAATTTTTACACTGCTACTTCCTTGTCTGTCTCCAGGAAGTGTCATATTAAAACTATGGCACTCACAGAACGTAGTGAGGGTGCTTCTTCAAAATAAAAGCATGGTTGTCACTCACAATCGTGCTTGGACCCCCCAGAATAAAATACATGTACACAAGTGCAGTGATAGAAAAACAACAAAAATATTTTATTTACCGTTCCACTGGATACTAGAAATGTACAATCAAGGGAATTGAGTTGGTATTTTGAAATCATACCGGAAGTCCTTCTTGTGGCTGGTTAGAGACAGATCTTGATCACCATCGGCCGACGCCTTCCTTCAGAACTGGAAGCTCGGTAAGTAAAAACACAAAACATTCAATATCCACGTTGAACCCGGTAAACTACATCTTAACTATAACGTTTATTTCCTTATTCATGTTTATCTAAAATATTTGACGCGGTAACGATGAGGTAGAAACTCTTGGGTCGACGTTTTTCGCGCAATGGCGGGGAGAGACGGGAAGTGGAGATTTGACTTCTGTGACAGTGTTTGTAAGAATAAACACACACCAGGAGTTAAACATCTTTGTTCGTATTATCATAATAACACCCCTATCAAACGGGATGTTATGGGCTAAACTATTGTTCCTGTAAATGTGGCTTGTACATGTCACCACCATAAGAAAGCTGCACGTACGCCTATTGAAGCCAGATGTGTCTGATTAAAGCAACTGCTCTGCTCCTTCCTGTAGTTTTCTATCTAGTTTGTTGCATACATTTGTTGATTAAAGAAACAATTTTGCTTATAACCCCCCCCCCTCCAAATTAAAACTAGGTTTATTAAATTCAGAGTATAAATACCAAACAAATAACAAGTAACAGTGTCTTAAAGTGTCTTAAATTGTTTTTGTCACAGATTTGGTGACATCTACTGGTGAAGCTACATATTTGTATCCATCACTTCACCTTTCCCATTTGAGCATGTGAAGGAGAACCTATGGCAGCCCGCAGCTGCCATTAAAGCTCAAAAGATTCTTATTAGGTCCACTCTAGGCTATTGTAAACACATGGCGGCTCCCAATTTAAGGGGTTCTGTAAAAAGCAAGTCAGACATTGAGGTGGTTGTATATTTGTAAAAAATGTCTACATATAACAGTTTTGGAATCCTATTTCTATGTATGACAAAAATGGCCCAAAATCCTACACACTGCACCTTTAATATGTAAGTAAATAAGTGGAAAATGTGTGATTAATGGCAAATTAAACTCATAAGTTTCTAACTCCATCTATAATTGCAGTTGTTACACCCATGTTATGTTTTCCACCTCTGATCTGCCCAATGTCATGCTGTTATTAGTTATTAACTGCTTCGTTAACCCATGGTGAGCTCATAGCCTGATGTAATTGTTTACCATAGGTGTTGCTCAAACCACGTTGTGCCGCTTGTTCAGTGCATTGCCTCCACCACATACCAGACCTGTTGTTGGCCCACAATCAAACTCCTGTTCTGCATTTACAGCTAAGCAGCTCTGGCCTGAGTCCATTCCTGACAGAGAAACATGTGGTGTCCTGTTAGTGCAATGAAACAGGGAACGAGGCATTCGCACTAAGTATATGCATGCGCTCATGTGCGTCAAAGAACCGGGACAGTGAATTTTTCTGTGGCACTTTCCAAATTAGTATCCACATTACTTTTGATGATTTCAACCATCATAGTGACTTTTAGATTCATGCATAGATTAAGGTGGAAAGTGCTCCTCTTCTTCCTCTCCGAATCGTAAAATGAGGCCAAGAGGCTATACGTTCACAATACCAACCACAGTGTTATATCTAATTCCAATTCCGATTGAATACAGATCAGATGCGATGATTCGCATTAAAAACTAAAAGTATCTTTCATGTGAATGTAACTGTTCTCTGTGAGTCACACATTGAAACCTTTGATGTGTCATCAACAACAAGAGAGAGCAAGCAAGAGATACTTCAGATGGAAGAGATTGTGTTGACAACTTTCTTGGAATCTTTAATTCGAACTCCACCGTCTACTCTAGCTACTCCCCTCCGTTGTTCTTTGGTTTTGATGCCGGGTTGATTCCAATATTGCCACCCTCACTCTTGTCAAACAGCCATGTATCAAATATATATCTGAACAAGGACCACAGACTTGAGGTGACAGAAATCAGAAAAAAGTATGAATCGAAAATAGAATCTCTGTAACAAATCTTGAGCAGTGCCACCATCTCATATGCAGAAAGCCAGAGATTGTGTTGGAGCAATCAGTGAAAGTAACTATGTAACCAAGGTCCTGCAAATGCACCTGCTTAAACAAGTTCAGGTCAGTTTCAGCTGTCAAGGACAAACATCTGTGGTGTGACTGAAACCGTATGAAAGGGAAAGAAATTCCATTTGATATGTTCTGAATGGAAGGAGACAGGATCCACTGCATCCTGTACCACTTCTCCAGTAATCTGTGTGTGTGTGTGTGTGTGTGTGTGTGGGGGGGGGGGGGGGGGTTACCAGTACACGTACAGGGCCATTGAGGGTCTCAGTGTCAGGGCCAGTGACACTGCAACAGGGTCCAAGTGGGACTCGAACCAAGTGCTCTAACCACTGAGCCACTGCTGCCCACCCACTGTATGTCATGTTTTGCATATGGGGAATTAAGAATGCTTGGCTTCACCTTTGGGAGCTGCCATGACATCCATGCATGAAGATTTTCTCTTCAATCTATGGTTTGTTGTTATGCCTGATCAGCAATGAGCAATTAGTTACTTTTCTTTATAAGTTTATTACTTATATCTATATCTATTAGTTATGGATCTGTAAAATATTTGGTCACCCATTCTGTCAGAAAAAAAAAACCCAACATATGCCCTTTCATGCAGTTAACAGGAAGTGAGGAAACACCATGGTTAATCTCATACTTCGAATGAGGAAACATGATGAGCACACAAACAAAGAAAGATACAATAGTGAAGTATGGAAGAGATGTAAAAAGAGGATAACATTGTCGTAAATAGTGATAAAAGGAGAACTTATGGAAATGAAGACAGGTCTTGGTGAATAGTGCAAATGGCAAATTAACATGTTCACGTGTATTGTGCGTGTTTCCTAAGTGGAATGAACGTGTTCCGTGTGGAGCAGAACTTTTTCCTGACAAGTCTTTCTCTCCAGGAATGTTCGGCTCAGTGTCAACTGCAGGTTCGGTCCCTTTTCACTTTCCTTACTAAGGGCTTTGGAATGTCATTAATGTGCGTGGGTGTACGGCAGGACTCGGCTCACCATGGCCACTAACTGCATGTGACTGGACTCACAAGGATTTCTCAGCACTTAAAAGTGTAAACTTGTATTTCAGGTTGCAGGTTATTGTGTGTTTACTCTCGATTGCCAGGTCTTTTGTTGAATCCTGACGTAAAGCAATGCAGCAACCCCGTCATAACTTTCTCCCCTTATCTCTGTAAAGCTTGGAGAGTTTGGGCTGTGCTGACAGTGTCACGGGGGGTGTAGAGTCTGACTGGTTGTAAATTTAAGGGCAGGAGTTGGTGGTTGTGTTGTATTGGTTTTAAATCGATTGACAAACAAATGCTATTTACGAGATCAGTGATTCCTAAACTCTCAGTCAGCCCAATTTAACTTAGCTCCAGTCCCTAACTTGTGCTAAATCCACTGTAAACTGTGCTTTGGGCTTTTGCACAGCAATTTGAAGACATTACTGTGGTGTTTAAAGGTCCTGTGTGTAAAATCTAGAGGAAATAATTTCAGATTCCATTGGCAGAAATAGAATTTAAAGTAATCACACTGATGAGCCTTTCATATTTATGCCTGAATCCTGCTTAGAAGGAAAGGCTTGTTTGAACTGTTAAACATAACAGCATATAACAACTTTAACAACCACTTGATGTCAATAAATCATTTATGTTGTATAATAAATTCCTTTTCGACATTTTCTACACCAAAATTGCACCGTCAAGTATGATTACAATTCTTTGCGCCCGTTATTTTAATCAGCTGGTGTGTATCCAAATAACAATTAATGCCATTCGTTTATCAGTATCCATGGTAACTGATGAGTCGTCCAAATCTCATAGTTATGAGAAAATCTGACATTTTGGTGTGTCATTTCACAGCGCCGCTGTGTTGTTATTCATCTCATACTGATCCAAAATGAATCATCAAATATTAAACATGATCACATATGTCGTGATGTTTCCCTCCTCGTCCGTCTTTCAAAGTCTGAGTATTATCAAACTCTGAGCGTGATAGTGTCTGCAGTCTAACGTTGACACTGTTGCCATGACACAAAAAAAACACTTTGCTTATCGTAAAGGAAGCAGTGAGACACCGGTCGTTTATCATTCCGGTTACGGCTCCACCTGCACTCTCTTCAGTGGCATCCTCGGTTTCCTGTTCTGCAGAGGTTTCAGGTTCAGGTGCCGCGAAGAAAAGCGAGTGCGATGTGGTTTCAAAAAGATGCATCTCACTCTTCAAATGATTATTCACACATAGGACGAGCCTCTGGTGGATGCTGGCTCTCGTTGTGAGGTGATTCGTGTTATTAACATGACGTAGTGGTTGTTGTGAATTGCTATGACACGAGTCATCACATGCTAATTGGTCCATAGAGAATGGAAGAGAATATGGCCTTGACAGCTCCCTCTAAGTGTTTGTTTTGCACCTGGTGGCTGACTTTAATATAGGTCCCATATCGGGTCAGATTTACAGCTCTGCTGTAAAGCCTCCACTTCCCCCTTCTTCTTCAAGCAATTATTTCTCTCGCTTAGCATTCTAACTCAACGTTTGTTCATTCTGGGCCTCTGTAAAAAGATAGTGGATCATCCTGCTGTAGAGAAGACCTGCACCTGATTTCATACAAAGGGCTCAGCCCACATCAATGAAAACATCAGTATAACTAAGTTGAATGGAAAACCCAGCCCAGTGGACCTTATGTTAGTAGGTACTAAAACATGAGGTCATGATTGACAGCGTATTGGTTAATAACACGTAGTATTTGGATCGTGTGGAGGTTGCTTTGAGCGCCTCATTCAATTGTGCCGAATGAGGCTTTGATTAAACAGGATGCTGTTGGTTTTTTTCCAGGACATTGTCTGGATAGATGAGTTGCAATGAGTTCAGACCTCGTGAAAGGTCATAGAACCTTTGATGCGATCGATTTGTTTTCATCTCATTTAATTCTGTTTGGCAGTTTTGAATCTGACTTCATTGCAATGATGTAATGCTCACGTCCCTCACTCTATGCACAAACACCGTCTCGATGGGTGTGAGCCACAGAATGCTGACATTCAGCTTTTGTCACTGTCCTCCGTGCGCACAGAACATGAAAAACACAAGCACACATGCTATCCTTTAATCTAGTCTAACTAGTGAGCCTGCCCCGGTAGAGAGAGAGAGAGAGAGGGAGGGAGGGAGGGAGGGGGTTGCATGGGGAAGTGGAGATGCACTTCCCATAAGTCATTGTCAGCCAGCTCCTCCCCCTGTGTGTTGGCTGTCGGCCAGCATCAGACAGAGCGGAGTGCAGAGTGGCAGCGACCGAGCCAAAGGGTTGCCGAGAATCAGACCACGAAGGAGGACGCAGACAAACAGTAGTTTTTTACTTATGTAGATGACAGGTTATGCAAAGAAAGCAGAGGAGAGGGGGTCGCCGCTCAGCCTGGCATCTGTCGGTATGTCCACACACCCCTCAGACTCTCATACACACACACACACACACACACACACACACACTCATACACAGAGCTGTTTGTCTGTTTATGGCACAGTCTACTTCCTTTCCATGTGAATTCACCGGGGTGCGGCATCATGCCGAGCTTTCACAGCGACATGTCGAGAGGAAGGTGACAGTTGAAATTCTTCGCTCTGGGGTTACGGAACTTCAAAAGGCTTCAGTTGAAGGGGCTTGATGCCAGTTTCCCTCAGAATCACTTGTTGTAGATTTGTTAGAACAAGTGCCGTGTGTTTCAGCTTCATCCCCGCGCGACCTCTGTCAAGAACGTCTATATTTGTAAGCGCAGAAAGAATGAAATGTTGAAGGAACGCGCTGCAACAGTCATCCGAGGTCTCTGTTTGTGCCTGTCGCGCAGCCTTTAACACATTACAGGCATGTTCTGATGAATTCAGTGTGTCCCAGCCTGTGGATTTCACACGTTTTCCTCCCCGACTGTAACCTCACAGCAACAGTCAGGTAATAAGGCTGATCTGTATGAGAAATTCAAGCGTGGCCGTGCCTAACCGGCCGTAGTTGACTTCCTCCGACAGCAAGAGAGAACTCGCCCTCAACATTTGGGTTGCAACTGTCAAAACAAGGCTCCGGGTTTCAGTTTCCTGTTTCATCCGCCGACTTCAAAACCTTTTTCGGTTCATTTCAGTTTGATGATCAAGTGATCGTGATGCTCTTGAAGTGAAAGGCGGCACGGCTGAATCTGTAAATCTTTAAAACAGACAGTGTTGCATATTTCTGTTCTTCTGTGAAGAGCAAAGACCTCATTTAAGCCTTTTAAAGAATCCATTGAAAGAAAGTCAACAAATTACATTTCATGGAATAATGAGACTGATCATAAAGTATAAATAGAACTATTTATCTATTTAACTTTGTTGTCATTCCCCCGTTTTTCCTTTTTGGCTCCATCACAATAACATTCACTTAAAAAAGCCATTTGTCCTTTGCACTATAGAGAAAACAGTTTTTATAATATCCCAAACTACAGTGTGAGCTTTATTGATTAGTTGGCCCGTTTAGTCAGTATTGATTTAAATCAAATATGCTGCTTATCAGATGTTTGTCTTTTCGCTATATGGCTAGAAGCCCTTTGGAGCCCCACTGTTTCGAGCCTCATCGTAAACTTGTTTCAGTGAGCCTTTGACTCTTCTGTCAATCAATCAATAGTCATAAATGATCAAATCTGTAATTGCAGTGAGAGTCCTTCTCATTTGTCTTTGGTTTCCTCTTTTTCCAGATCCAGCCGATGACATGGCGGTGAGGCAGAGGATTTTCAACTCCACAGCGCCGTTCTCCGGTTCGCCCCAGGCCGAGCTGAAGGGGTCTTACCCATCATGCTCAGCTGCCGATCAGGAGACGGAGGAGGAGGAGGAGGAGGGAAAGGACAGCAAGATGGACTTCACGCATTTAAACCCTCTGCTAAGTAAACTGTTGACGCACGGAACTGCAGAACAAGTGGGAGAAATGCCACTGAAAACCTCCACCTTCATCGCCCAGGCTGAATGTAAATACATCTTTTAATATCACGAATCAAATCATTGCGTCCAGGCAAAATTTGAATATGAACTTTTCTCTGCTCAGGTGAAACCCAGGATTCCCAGGAGTTTAGTCCGTCTTGCTTCGAACGCTTTGTTCCCTCGCCCAACTGCTTCACCAGGTACAACGACACCTTTACCACACTACTTACTCAAGTCATTTACCCCAGTTGTAGTGAAAAATTGAATGCCACGTGCCTGGTAGTCACAGTTTTCTTTTCTTTTTTTGTTTCAGTCTTTCCCGTGAGCACAACAATGTAGCATTTCCCACAACAGCATCCGTCCAGGAGCCGGGCAGCTCCTCCGAACCCCTCAAACCCAGGAAAAAGACCAGGAAGAGAACGAAGCGCAAGGTGAAGAAAAGAGAACCGGAGAAGAAGGAAAAACAGCAACACAGACAGCGGGTGCCCTCTGGCGTCCCGGAGCAGGAGAGTGGACGTTCTGCCATCCAGATCGTGGTGAGGCGCTTTCCAAAACCCGTGCCACCATCACAGGTAGCATGAAGTCAACAAGCAAGCACTTGTATGACTTCTGAAGATCCTGGCTATTCTTTACAACTCGCTGAAAGCACGTTCATTGTTTCCCTATGAATCATCATCAAGGACAAATGGAAACGTTCTTTGGCAGGCGCAGACTCAACCTGTGGACGTTCCCATGCAAACACAAGCTTTTCCTTGTGAGCGTATTCACATGAGAACGTAAACACCCTCCGGTCTCATGTTTTTTTGGTTTGTCTCCTGTAGGAGGAGTCGCCTCTCGGAGGGTGCAGCAGCCTCGGCTCCTCTTGCTGCAGCGGCGGCGGCGGCGGCGGCAGCAGCGTTGAAAGCTCAGAGGAGCAGGACAGAGGGCCTCCTCTCTACAGCCGACAGATTTACAACACCGGCTGCTCTCCTCTCGACTGGAGGCTCCGGGTGTGCGGCCCCATTCCCAGCCTCGCCTCCTTCGGGCAGGACAGTGACTCAGACTCGCTCAGCAGCTTGGGCGACTGCTCGCTGGCCCTCGCGGGCCTCCGGGGAAGCGTCAGTCAGGGGGACCCGTGCTATGCCGGGCCCTTCTTCAAATCAGTGGAGAGGGACGCCAGGGAGGAGGAGGACGAGTTCTCTGCTGTAGATTCCGGCGGCAACGAGGGAATCATCTTTTACAACGACGTACGTTCCGCCTCGCATCACTTTATGTCCTGTTAATCTGAACAGATGCAAATGTAGCACAACAAACCTGACTTTGTTTCTCTCCACCTCTGCTCCCAGAGAATCCAACCCGTGGACTCTGAGTACAAGGAGGGGAGGGAGTTCATGCTCACACATTTCATCAAGGAAGGCTCCTACGGTGAAGTGCATGGGGCTCGAGACGTCAACACAGGCTTCAGATTTGCGGCGAAAAAAGTAATAACAGAGCGTATCTACCTTTCTTCAAGTCATTTAGTTTGTTTGTGATAGATCAACGATTTCTTCTCTTGATCCCTCTCAGATCCCCCTGAAGAAGTTCAGCAGTGAGGAGGTTGGTGCGTGGAGTGCCCTCAGATCTCCTCATGTGGCCGAGCTCTTTGGAGTCATCAGAGAAGGGATCAGTGTCATTCTCTTCATGGATCACAAATCTGGTAAATGTCGTCAGAAAATAATTTACGCAAGACAGACAATATACTGTAGAATGATAATCAAGTGAATGTTATTCCATATTTTCCTGCCTTCATTGGATTGCATGGGTGTTCTGTGTATGTATGTTGTAGGTGTGTCTCGTTTAAAGGCCCAAGCCTCAGTGGCACAGGGCGTGCTCTTTATCACTTTATCAGAGGCTTATAAAACATCCCAAGTTTGACTTCCTGTTTAAGCCAGTGACACCGTGATGACCAGTCGGACAGGACTCCTCTCACATCAGATGGGACCGGTTTAATAGTCCCCATAGACTTGGCCATCTGACTAATCAGAGCAGTCAGGGCTTTTCTGTGGGGCGGGGCCACGAGCTCTACAGAGCGTTTCAGGGACACAGTGAAAACATGGGTTGGAGCAGAGGACAGTACATGCACATACATTGTTTTGACCAGAACCTTAGCTAGTGAGTTGTAACTTCAGAAAAATCGATGTTGACCAGGTGTGCTGAGAGGATTCCAAGTATAGATGGACACAGATGTGATTGATGTGGAAGAATGGGGTTGTTCTGGGAGTCTAGAGGAGTTTCCTTAAGGCCAAATGTCTGTAATGGGAGATTCATGCATGAGAAACGCAACCCTGCCCCCCCCCCCCCCCCAATCAAACTCAGTTTCAAGCCGACATTCTCACAGGGATGAGTCAATGAGGTGCAGTGTGTATTTGTGAATATATACAACACTCAGTCTTTGTCTGACTGTGACCTTGTGTGTGTGTGTGTCTCCCCAGGCTCACTGGGCCAGCTAATCACCGAGTGTGGCCGACTGCCAGAGGATCTAAGTCTCCACTACTACTCACAGGTCTTAACAGCGCTGGAGTACCTGGTGAAGAAGAAAGTGGTGCACCTTGACATTAAAGGTACATTGGAGATGGTTTGTCTTTCTTTCTCAACAATTCGATGAAAGGGTAGACTGATGTTTAAAGAAAACCTGTTTTCGCCCCCAACACTTGCCTTTAATTAATTCAATCTCTGGCCTCAAAAGTGCCTGATCCATGAATCATTCCTGAGAAATAAGGTGATGATGATGAACGATTTCACAATTTTAAATGCAAAAGAAACTCCTTGAACCGCCCTTGGTCCAGATGTGCACCAGAATTAAATGGCTGTACTGTTTTTTGGAAAACTGTTGAGTTGTTTTTGAGTAGTCTCGCTCAAAAACAAATAAAGAGGGACTGAAAAGATAATTAGAATGTGATTTTTTTGGGGGGGCTGTTTCTACAAAGTCCACCTAAACAAAAGCTTTATCTCTTAATTGTCTTCATTTTCACAACCGATAATAACATTCCCATATCCCTCATGGCTTTACCGCCGAAGTTACAACAGTGATTAAACAAACAAAAAAAGCCAACATCATCACATAAACATTTTCCAGCTCGGTTGTAACAAACTGGCAAAACAACGATCTTGTGGTTACCAGCGAAAGACGAAAACACACCGAACTAGTCAGATTTCTAATTAGTTCTCATCAAACGAGTTTGGAGTCTTTGTGCAGCTGTTGTGTGGAACACAAGTGTCACCCGGGCTAAGACTTGATCTTTGGCACCTGTGTTGTGAAACCAGACTACCACAGAGAGAGAGAGAGAGAGAGAGAGAGAGAGAGTGAGCGAGCGAGCGAGCTGGGAATTTCCCACAGTGTGACTCACTGCTGGTCTTTAGAGACGGCGCATGTGCACAGGATCAGGAGAGTGAGAGGAGAGTGGGAATCGAAGCAATGGGGTGGTGAGGGTGAGAGAAAGAGCAGGAAGTAGTTGACGAGCGAGAACGACAGGGGAGCGGCGACGGAGAACGAAAATGAACAAGTGAAAATAAGAAGGAAAGAGAAAGCAGGAAGGGAACTGTGAAAAACTGGAGAGGAGACAGTTTAAAAAAGAAAAAGAAAAACAGTGCTGAGGCTCAAGCGCCACCTGGTGTTTGTAAGCCTGCAGGAAAAAGGAGGCCGTGACGCCAAATCTCTTTTATCTGCTGCCTGTTTATTAGTCTCCACATTCATTCCACATTAAGAGTTTCCTCCTGCAGCTGTCCTCCGCTGACTTCATATTTCCCTTCTATTTCGCCTCCTTTGTCTGTGGCCTGTTTTATGTTTTCGCAGCTGCTGTGTTTCTAATTATGTCATAGGCGTTGTAAACCACACAGCGCAAGTTATGGAAAAAGTGCCACCGTGAGCCCTGAGCAGATTAGTCGCGTCTTCAAAGAGCACGTTTACACAACAACACTTTCTCGCTTCAATTCAGATAAATGGAATGACTCCATTTAAAGGGTTTAGGTGGTCAAAATCAATCAATGTACTCCATTGATTGAGTTGCTCCTACTAATCTTAGACCCATTAACATATATGACTGGCTGAGTTTCTCAAACGTGAACTATCACACCCAGATAATGTGATGACTCCTGCCAGTCAGTGGCTGAGGGCATCTGCACATGCTGTGACCTGTGAGTCAAAGAGCTAAACATGTGGAGCGTATGGCTCTGTCGTCTGTCCTAGTGGAGTAACACCACAACTTGTTTGTTTATTGTGTGCTCTGTGACACGAGTGGTCAACAGGAAGTGGGTCCTGCACTCATAAGCCATAAGGTTTCATACCGCGACTGCATATTTCGGTCAATTACTAGATTCGCCACCCATGTTTACGCCAGTAAACGGTCCTGACCGAGTTATGTTTTCATCACTGTGAACAAATCTATAAATAGTTGTTTCCAGTCCTGTAGAACAAGCCCTTTGTATTTACGTCAGGAGCCGGTCGTCTCTATGGAGCCCCCCCGTGTGTTTTACAGGAGCTCAGGATGGACAGACTACTCAAACTGCACAAACTCCCAACACAGCTCCATGTAATATTTAATGAGCGATCGTTTCCTCCGCAGCCGACAACGTGCTCCTGTCGGATGATGGCGCCGACACCTTCCTGTGTGACTTCGGACACGCGGAGAGACTCGACGGTCAGGGCCAGAGCCTCAGCGGGTCCAACGGTAAACATCGCATCGTACACGAGAGGGTTGAGCGGCGACGTGTCGTGCAATCACTGCTGCGGTTTAATCCACTGTTGTAACTCGATGCAGATCTCAAGGGCACCGAGACCCACATGGCCCCTGAGGTCGTTAAAGGGGAACCCCGCGGAGCCAAAGCAGATGTGTGGAGCAGCTGCTGCATGTTACTGCACATGCTCAACGGATGTCAGCCCTGGACGAGATACTACACCTGCAGACTGTACCTGAAGGTATCACACACACACACACACACACACGCACAGACACTGCTGCTGCTGCTGCAGCTGCTGCTTCATCACGTTGATGCTCTCGTTGCAGAGTTGCTTACAAAAACCTTGACCCAGTTTTCTTTCTTCTGCCGTGATACAGATTGCCAATGAGCCTCCACCTCTGAGAGAGATCCCACCCCACTGTAGCCCATTCACAGCTGATGTCCTGAAGGCCGGTCTGCAGAAGGACCCAGTGAAACGGGCATCAGCCTCTGACCTCAGGGGAAAAGCCCTCAGGGCTCTGACAGAAGGTAATGACACTCGTGCTTCACTTGTTTCAGTGTCAGTATCAACGTGTGATCCCAGCGTAAACGTCGGGTTACTTCTGAATGAGCCTATACGTGGTTCAATGGATGATTCCTGCAAAGTGTATCCAGGTGAAGATAGAATGAACACAGCCTACAGGCCAACAGCTCTTTCTGTAAAAATGTAAGATCAAACATTGAGCATGCATCATTGTAAAAGTTGTAACTGTGTGACTGCAGTTGGAGGACTCACCAGCCCAGTGAAGGGACCCTACACGGAGCCACTGTACATCGCCAGCAAGCCCCCTGACTCCCTGCAATTCTTTGTCGACCATGATGGCAACAATGAGGCGGAGGAGGAGGAGGAGGAGGAGTGTCAGGAGTCCGTTGGCAACTCGCTCACAACAGGGAAGAGCACAAAGGAAGTGGATGATGAGTTGAAACCAGTTCGTCCGTGCTCTCCGCAAATGCTGATTCATGAGCCGAACCACAACAACAACAACAACAACAACATGACCAGCGTGTCTGAGCTCGAGCTGCGTAAACTGGAGCGAGGTGAGGGTTGTGCCATCCCCCGCATCTCATGTCAAGTCCAGTTCATGTGTTTGGACTCTGTTCACTTTGTATCTGTTCCATTTTCAGATTTCTACCTGAGCAGTCTGTCCCAGCCCCAGTCTGCAGAGATGCAGGTGCAGCTCTTGTCTTGTCTCAGCAGTGACGCTTACTCGAACTGGGAACCGTGGGACAAAAAGGTAACTCAAAGGAGTACATCTCCAATGTAGTTTGAAGTTTGCAGCATCACCTGAGCCGTGACCTTCAGTGAATTTTCTCTTTTCTTGTCGTATCCCAGGACTCCGGCCGCTGGTCCCTGAGCCCCGGAGACGACCTCAGCTCCGGTGTCTTCTCTTGCAACAGTCAGTCAGACGTGCAGGTCTTCAGTCTGGATTTTCTGGGTCACACACAGCTGCCTCCTCCATGCTGTTTTGAAGGTGATGTGACAGAACACGAGTATTTGTCATCTTTTCCTTTCAAAACTGCACTCCCGCCTGACGTCCTGTCCTTCTCTGCCGTGTGATTGGCTCAGGGGTGGACATCTGCATCAGAGACTTCAGCAGGAGAAGCATCCGCATCAGGGAGACGCGCCGGGTGAAAGTGGGCCACATCGCTACAGGCATCAGCGATCAGGTGAGAACGCACCTGCGTCTGATCTGAGCTAACATCACTGTCAGAGCGATTTGAAAATGTCTATATTGTTTGGGAGCTGTTAGCCAATCCCAGCAGCCTTGTGTTTTCAGTGATTCAGAGGCAGGGCCTCTACGGAGCATTCCGGGGAAAATGAAACCAAGAACTGGGGCGGTGGACAATACAAGCAAACTAGTGTTTTGTGAAGGCTGTTATATTAGTAACACCAACTTTCTTTGTGTTTCTCTCATTTAGATCTCCGAGAGGGTTTTCACCCTGGAGACTCAGGAGGGGCAGCAGGTCTCCCATGATGAGGAGGTGCCGGAGTCCGGTCTGGAGCTGTGCTGCGTTTCTGCTCCAGACTTCAGCGCCACCTGGAGATGGAGGATCAGAAATGGAGTGCTAGAGACGAGATAACTCTCCGCACCCATCGCAGTGTTATTGAATCCGTCGATTGTTATCGCCTTCTGTCCAATCGCTCTTAACACTTGCCTTAGTTTTTCGTTTTACGGTACTAGGACCAAGCATCCGTGTGAAAGAGGAATACAGATGAACTGCCTATCTTGAATGCCTATCTGTTTAATGTAGCCTTCTATCTTTTCTGTGACTCTAAATGCTGAGAGTACTGTTGTGTTTACATGTTGCTTGTTTCAATATTTACACAATAAACAATGCATTAACTTGTAGTGTCATGATCTCATTGTTTCTGTCATTGATGAGATGGAGATCTTTACTACAGACCATTAAACTCAGTATCCCTGTATTTGTCAGCATCAATAAAAACACCTCTAACGCTCCACAAAGCTGAGAAGTCTCACCGTTACAGAAAATATGTTATAATACTAGGGATTCCATGACATTTAGGGTCAATATTCATGACCCCACCCACTGAATGTGGTTGACGACACTGACCTTTTCTCCTTTCTCACACCAAAATGTCAGATTACCACATTCTAGAAACCACATTACTGTATTATCTTCAGGCCAGAACATCTCACAGTGTTATCTAATCAATAATGACCTATTCTCTTAAGATCTAAACACCTTTAAGATTACTTTGTTTCAACCCCAGGTGTAATTGCAGACTTGATTTTTGTCCTCAAAACTTCTTGATCATCATCAACATTAACAATTTATTTTCCATATTATAATATACAAAGCCACTGCCAAAGGATTTTCAGGGAGACTAATTTCAGCTTTTACAAACGTGATAGAAAACAGTCAAAATTTGGGAATATCAAAAATGATTGC
Organism: Chascanopsetta lugubris; assembly: GCA_016785325.1. NCBI lineage: Eukaryota > Metazoa > Chordata > Actinopteri > Pleuronectiformes > Bothidae > Chascanopsetta > Chascanopsetta lugubris. Next base: position 36,298 of record JAFBJT010043821.1, on the reverse strand, counting down.
AGAGTAAAAATGAACACCAAGGCACTGACAAAGAAAATGTAAAAGAAAAAAGAAAGACTGTTACACAGCCCCATACACTGTTGCTTTGTGAAGGAGATTGCAACTTGAAGGACCTAGGTAAAAATACAGTACTCTGAATATGTCGATAGTGAGGTAAGCGTCTGTGAAGGTCCAGTGATTTCTGTGTCTGCAGGGTGTCATCTGTTGATTTCAGGAAGTCTCAATTCGTGACTCATGGACCCTCTGCACAGAGGATGAGATAAATTCATCATACTGAGAACCACATTGTAATCACAATGCTGATAGAAAGAACATTGTCCTCCATTACTCAGTCTTTTTACTGTGGCACTAAAAACAACCAGGCTTAGGATTTGCCATCACTGGAAATGGAAGAAAATGACTCATGGTTGTTTCAACCAATTCTTACCTCCACCAAGGAGATTGTGTTTTAACTCCCGTCAGGAGGATTATACAAAAACTACTGAAAACCTTCCAGGATTTTCTCTACGATTGTGATGAAAAAGCATTTTTTTGACATTTTCAGCTGTTTCAGGGGGAGTATCTCGATGGATAAATAAATCAGGCATATTTAAAGGACTTCTATCTTGGATTGTATTCAATTCCTTATGACTTTTATCTAATCCAATGGAACGGTTGGATCCTGTTTGTAGTATAAGTTCTGAATGTCACTTTAGATTTCAAAAGTGTGGTTTTCAATTATCTGTGTCAAAAATATTTTTATACCTTACTTTGAGACTTTCAATGGCAGCACATCACTTCAGATTTACACAAGTAAAAACTCACAAATACATGAGGAGATGGGTTGAATTCATCAGATAAACACAATGCTGAGATGGATGGAGAGTGGGACAGTTGGAAAAGTAGTAAAAATAACCTTGACAAACATGGAAATAATAAAAATGTATAACCCTTGTACTTGAAAACATTTCATTTCAGTCCATATAATAACGGCCAGAGAAAGAAAACAGAATGCAGTGACTTTTTTATAAGTGTACCAAATAAAAAATAAATTACTTAAAAATGTATTCCCTGTTATGTCTGGCAAACTACCCATCCACCACATTTTGTGCATGTGATCATGCCCAGCGCACTTCCTCAGTGGCACGGGGATTATATGAGTGTGACAGTGCGTTTAGTCAAACTCCAACTCTTCAGACATGAATTGGGAGGCAGAGGCGGTTTCCCTTGTCCAAAATCAAGTTGTTCCTGTTACACTCTGCCACAATTTCTCTCTGCTGTCCGCTAAAGGTTCTCTCTGGTTTTTCTCACTGTCCACCATTTTCCCCACGGTCATAGTCCCACTTGATCTCCCGTCGTCTTCTTCTTCTTCTTCAGATACGCATCACATCTTTCGGATGACAATGAAAGCGGTGATAACACCGGCCATGAAAACTGCCACTGTCTGCCATGTGGGAGTCCCAAAGTAGGACCAAATACCCTCCTACAAAATAAAAAAAATAAAAAATCACAAACAGAGATGAACGTTAGCTGATGTCTATGAATGCAGCAGACGCTGAGAGGTTTGTGTGTGGCTTACCCAGCCGCCTTGCTCCCTGATCCAGTTGATAACATGTTCACGGAGGTAATCTATGGTCCAACAGATGATGGTTCTGATGATATCTGGAACTTGGGTAAAAAGAGCCTGCAGAGGTGTGAAGGGAAGATGCATTAGTTTATCACCAAATTGTATTTTCACAATACATATACACAGCATAGCATTTTGCCTATTAGTAGCTATTTCCAGTAGTCAGTCATTACAATACAACTGGGTGCTTTGCTTACTTTGATGACAAGTCTACAGGCAAAGTAGAAGAGCGCCACCACCCTGCCCCAGTTGAATTTTCCATCCGCAAAGATCTCGTAAGCAACTCTCATAAACATTTCCCTTGTGGGAGTAAGTGAAGAGTCATTTATCATCCTGGAGAAACAAACAGAAAGTCAATGCAAGCAGATTAATGGTACCATTTTTATTGATAAAACATAGTAACCCTGTGGCTAATTGATTGAGGTAACCTACCTTTGGAGCTCTACATTTCCATCCAGCTCGTCTCCAATGTGCTGCAGACAAAGAGCGAGCCTCCTGTGGTTCGGGTCACACAACTCTCTTACTCCCAGCTGCTCTCTAGTTAAAGTATTGCCGTCACCATGTCGCTGCACTCGCTGATAGATGAAACTATAAAGGGAACACGGGTAAACACATGAATTAACTATTTGCCCTGGTCAAAAACACACGTAAGGCTTTGTGGTAAACACTTACTCTTTTAGCAAAACAGTTCCGACTTCCAGAAGCTGATGATTGTTATTTCCTGGAAACAAGAAAGGTCAGTGTGAAATCATGGAGCCAGAGTAATTATGTTCTATAAATAGATTGTAAAGAGCAATTCATTATCATACGCTAAACCCACTGGCATGTATCGTTATACAAAAGTCACATAAGAAATAAGAGAACAAAGGCAAAATTTGGAAATAGTACAATATACAATTGTCAGACTAGACACAATCAAAACAGAGGGGGGAAAAGATCAATCTTAAAAGGTACAATGCATTCAATTTAAGTGAAAGGCATGTATTGACATAAATTGGATATTCGCCAATCACGTCATACCGATGTTACCATCGGAATTTAATCATCAGCATACACAAAGATTATTGTTTTCACCACTATGGAGTGTTAAAACTTCACCTCTTGTCTCTATGTCTCTAAATCCTACATGCAATAATAATTGGAAAGATGTACGTGTGACATCATTCAGTAAGACAAAGGGAATTTTTAATCAAATGAAGGAACAGGCTTTGAAATATGCTAAAAGGAATTAAGAGGATGAATATATGATGGTGATGAAAGACACAATATAATAATCATAATATACGTTCTTTCAATAAAAAAAAATTGTGGAAAAATAAAGTGAAACGAGTTGGGGAAACCACATGGGCGTGACGAACACGTATTTGCACAATGTGAATCAATAACAGAATACATTAAATGTGTTCATTGACGCAAAACAGACCATTGTGACCACAGTTAACTTTCAACCAAGACATGATCAATTCTTGGCAGATAGAATAGCTCATCAGTATTTATTTGAACTGATTTCTCAGTAACTGAGCTTGGAATTTACTGCAAATTGGTGTAAAATCTGCTACGTTATGGGCAACCTTAAAGAACGAGAGTTAGGAAATTGACCATTTCCGAATAAATCCACATTATTTACAACCATGTTGGTATGTAAAACAACCTGTTTACAGGGAGAGCACATACCTACAGTGCTAGTTGTCGGCTAACTGAATTAGCTTAAGTTAATTAGCTGAAGTTAGACACTGTTGTGGCTATGTGATGTTAGGTGGCTGCTGGAACCGAAACAAAGAGAAACTTTGATCGTTCTAACGGTAAATGTGCATCGCTCCCGCAAACACTTGTGTTTTTCTTGCCATGTTTGCTAACAAACTATTTTTTGCTAAGTAGGCTAACGATGTATAAGAAAACGCAGGTCGCTAGCTAACATTAAGCTAGCCCCGGCCCGGCTAATGTTGGCGTTAGCAAGTAAACAAGCTTCAACCAGGAAACAGGTCTTAAGTATTCGGCCGACACTTTGCCTCGCTGTACCAAACGGGTAGGAACACTGTCACGGTCACTTTGCTGTTTTAAAGTTGTCAATGTAAGACAGTACCTGGGTCGTCGCCTCCCGGGTAAGATGCCATCTTGTCGTTTGTTACACGGCTAGCACACTGCTTCCTTACAATCATGTGACGACTTATTTTGTTTGTCGGTACCGCGGCCGGAAGTTCTCAAGTCTCCACACAAGCAGATGGGTGTCCACAGACCTATGTGCTCGTCATATGGAGACGTCATCCGCACATGCTTTTAAGATCTACTCGATGTGGTTTTGAGACTTTCTGTGACGAAAAATAGAACAATGGAGTATCAAGATAAATAATTATATAACACCGATGGGTGCATAACAATTACAACAAGTTTAACAACATTATTGTATGTTACATTTTATTGTCCTCGTCTTCTGCGTTCGTCACTTCCGGTGTCTCGTGGTCTTCCGTCCGTCGCGCGCAGTAATAGGCCTCTTTACGACTCGGCAGGCAAAGATGGCGGATGCACAAGTATGTTCGGCAGAACGGCGTGGTAACTTAAAATCGACATTAGTACAATATAATAAACGTGTTGTGTTGCTCACATCGCAGATGAGTGTTTACGCGACTGTTACACGCTATTCTGAGCGGTTTCTTGCCACCCCTGAGCACCAATAGCCGCTATTATTGTCGAGCTACACACCCTCGTGTTGAAATGGACGGGAAGCTAGCCTCGTTAGCTTAGCTTGCTGCCATTAGCTCGCCACACTTGCAGTTTTACTTAAGCTGCGGCGCTTGTAACATCTTAAATTTGAAGAATACTTGAGTATATATTAACGAATTGACAAAAGTGTAATCTATTTTTAGTAATGCCGTGTTCAAACATCTCAAAGCGTTCTGTCAATGTCCTTCAAATGATGTCTTTCTCACGATGGTCTTCCTAACCCTCCTGGGTTTTGACGATAGTGCCAATTGGCAATGCTGATGCAGTACAGCGACAGAACATAAAGTTTGATGTAGTCGTAACTAATAAGTAATTGAAATTGGCTTGTGAGGCAGTGCGGAATGAGCCGCCGTGGTTCGTGTGTGTCGGGGTAATGCATGAATTGTCTCTGATGCCGCAGAACCTTGGTATTAATCACCTTCCCGTTTCTCCACAGACCGAGAGGGCTTATCAGAAGCAGCCCACTATCTTCCAGAACAAGAAGCGTGTTCTGGCTGCTGATGGTGGCAAGGAAGCCAAGGAGAAGCTCCCCCGCTACCACAAGAGTGTCGGACTTGGATTCAAAACCCCAAGAGAGGTAACTCACCTCCGCTAGGACTTCCTCTTACGGTTGACAACAAACCATCTTTCAACTTAATATTTAGTGCAAGTGATGTTTATCTCACGATGGTCTTCCAAGCCTGTTAGGTTCTGACGACACTGCCTTTTGGCAAAACTGATGCAGTTAGCTAGGTCTTGATTCAAAATTTTGTAAAAGTGTTCAACGTGATGAAATAACACTCAATGTTTTTGCACTTTATTGTGTTTCCTCAGGCTATTGATGGCACTTACATTGACAAGAAATGCCCCTTCACTGGAAATGTCTCCATCCGTGGCCGTATCCTCTCTGGTCAGTTTAAAACTTGATGACCCCCTTTCACTTGATGGTTTCCCACCCTCATATTCATGCTGTAGACCACAGCTGTGTTAATTTCTGAATGGCAATGTGTAAGGGTTAATGAATACAGTGTTGTTTCTGTCACTGTCCTTCAAATGATGTTTATCTCACGATGGTCTTCCAAACCCTCTGGGTTCTGACGATAGTGCCTATTGGCAAAGCTGATGCAGTACAGTGACAACATAAATTGTGATCTAAGAGGAACAAAAGGATGTGGTACTGACCATAGAAGGTTATTGATTACTATTTTTCTCTTTAAAAGGTGTGGTGACCAAAATGAAGATGCAGAGGACCATCGTAATCAGACGCGACTACCTGCATTACATCCGCAAGTACAACCGTTTTGAGAAGAGGCACAAGAACCTATCTGTCCACCTCTCACCTGCCTTCAGGTACGATACAAATGTTGTAGAAATGTAAGCAATTACAGCAGGCACACGACAATGCCATGTCTTCTCCTGGCTTTGATGGCTGATTTATTTTCCTTGGTAGTTGTATGAAACTTGTTTATTCTTCTGCAGCTGAGTATCACTGTAGGAAGCTCCATGCAATCATATCAGTTTTCAGAAAGTATCAGATCTTGCTGCAAGTGATGTTTTTCTCACGATGGTCTTCCTAGCTCAAGAAGCTCTGACGACAATGCCTTTGGCAAACACTGATGCAGCTCAACAGCATCGTTGTCTACTTGATGCTGAACGGATTTACCTCTGTTGTTAATTAACGCTCTGGTTGTTTTTCGTTTTCCTGCAGAGATGTTACAGTTGGAGACATCGTGACGGTCGGAGAGTGCCGACCTCTCAGCAAAACCGTCAGATTCAATGTCCTCAAAGTGACAAAGGCCGCTGGAGCCAAGAAACAGTTCCAGAAGTTCTAGGCCAGACTATGAACAGGAAAGCTGTGATGAGCTTAATTGTGTCATTGTCAAATAAATACGATCTTGTTTAAGTAGCCTGTCATTGTTTCCTTCATTGTCTTAAGTACATTAAATACATGCACTTACACTACTTTCTGTTTTATGTAGTTTGCCTTTTCATAATTAGGTGAATCATGACTATCGCAAATGATCTCACCTACACAATTGTTATACAATATCTAGATGTACTAGATATTTCAGAATTGTTCTGGTTATGATCTTACAGTTGGCTTGTAACGTATATTCATTCAGTTAATATCCAGATGTTAATATTCATTCAGTTAATATCCAAAAGTACCTTGTGATAAACAAAAGCTACAACAACAATCAACCATATGCTCTTGCAAAGGGGCCTGTTATTCAGACACCCCAGGGAACACGACAACCCCAGCAGGCCGATGGGTCCACATGAGGAGATGCATGCTCCCACACACACTGTTTGTCTGAGGGCAGAGGTCTGACCTCTTCAAAAGTTAGAGGGAGCTTAATAAACCCCGAGCTGTGATGGATATGTGCTGTCACGCCACCGTTTGTGAAGTTGTTCATCAGCTGTGGTTGTTTGAAAGAGGTTTTAAAAACCCGAAAATCAAAGAAACCCCGATGAGCTGCGAGAGAAAGGATGATGAGATCAAAAATGTAAACAACTGTTCAAAGCATAAAATACACAATTAAAACAATAACAAAATATTGGAAATGATTTTCCAGAAAACGATCATCGTGATTTTCACATTTTGAAACCTTTACAGAAGTGTTTTGCGCTAATATCTTGAACTTACAAATAACTTTTGAAAAATGGCATTTTATTTCTCACTTAGACTAGAATCAAATGTTACATATTTTAAATAAAAATGACGTGTCTTTCAAAATATAAACAAAAAAAAATAGGGGAAAAATGTAAAGTAAAACATATTCCAATGACATTTCCTTCTTGATAAAAAAGGTGGTCAGCATATCCGTCCAATCAGCAGCATGCATCGCGTATCGCCGTTATCCGTTAAAGGTGCAGTCCATAGGATTTAGAGACATAAAGTGATGATGAATGCATGTTAGAATTGAATATCCCTCACCTCACCCTTCCCTTCAAACATGTTGGAGAACCTACGGTGGCCTTCAGCTGTCATTCAAACTTTAAAAAGGTGTTTAGATCGTCCATTATAGGCCTCAGTAAAAACACGATGGCAGCCTCCACTGGGAGGATCTGCTCCTGATGTAAACTTAAAGGGCTCATCCACACGTCTTGAGAGAGCCGAGCGTTGGAAAGTCCCAGGTGGCGCCGCAGTGATGGAGAATCCAGTCTCCTGCTGAACGGTTCCCAATTTTCCATTTGGAGGCATCGCCAAAAGGTGAGGGTGAACTGTGCAGATGAAGATTTAATGCCGCGTCTGCCAGAGGCTGGTGACCCCCCGGGGGTCAGAGCAGATAACCCTCTGTGTTTCCACAGACCGCATGTATTCCACACAGTGATCAACCTGTCAATCACGCAGCTCACATCCACAAATCAGGACCGGCCTCACAGAGCTTCAGTCCAACGGCATTCATTACAGGCCGCTGAGATTGATGTGTATAGTTGTGTGTCTTCTGTCTGTGGCAGCAGACACACACACACACACACACGCACACACACACACTCCTTTTGAACTGCTCGACTTCACAGTCTCCCAGCTTGCCAACGTGTTTACCCAGTGTCATGGAGCGCACTGGCAGTCGTGCTTACTTGTGTGTCTAGCGGTGGGGATGTTAGCTCAGGGGGTCAGTCCAATGAGGGGAATGGCCACTATGAAAACAGAGGCCTTCTGGTGGCCCGGCAGGAGGTTTGGGCAGCATGAGGCTGGGAGGGAGGGTGGGTGGCTGGGGGGGGGGGGGCCTTGTTTTTAAAG
>JAFBJT010043821.1:12485-28221 GCA_016785325.1 Chascanopsetta lugubris | reverse complement strand
GGGGGGGGGGGGGGGGGGGGGGGGGGGGGGGGGGGGGGGGGGGGGGGGGGGGGTCTTGTCTTGCTCTGGGTCTGTTTGGAGCAGCAGCAGCAGAAGCAGCAGCAGCAGTGGCTCAGTAGCTGATGGTCAGAACAGATGGAGAACATGTCCTGTGATGGAGTCTGGGCTGTAACAGATAAAGACCCTCATCCTCCTCCTCCTCTGGCCTCCTCTGGCCACAGGCCACGTGTGTGTGTGTGTGTGTGTGTGTGTGTGTGTGTGTGTGTGATAAAGTAAAATTTGCCTGAAAGTGGTCGACTGAGAAACAAAGATCCAATCTTATAATTATCCTCAATAGCAACATTATCAACAACAGCAGCAGCAACAACAACAACAACAACAACAACAACAATAATAATAATAATAATAATAATAATAATAATAATAATAATAATAATAATAATGACACTACTCCTGCTACTACTACTTCTACTACTACTACTACTACTACTACTACTACTACTAATAATAATAATAATAATAATAATAATACTTAAAATCAAATGAAAAGAGTTAGTTACCAAAATAAATAATCACATTTTTTTCCCTTGAAGAGAAACAGCATCCTCACATAAAACGTGCATTGTGGAGCAAGTAGCTCTAATAGTAATCAAATGTCTGCACTCATACTGTTTATTCCCACAGGTGTTAACTGATTAATGTATGTAGCTGACAGTTAATCTCTCCTCTCGATTTCTAATCTTCTCTCACGGAAAAGTAGACATGTTAGCCACCATCAGTTGCATTTCGTTGCCAATCCTCATCCAGAATAAGCTGCTACATAACAGCTGTTGATCCAGTGTAATTGTTCGGATAATGTATTGAATGTCAAAACACTGATTAATTCCACCGTAAAACTCATTCGTTGGAGTATCATTGGAATATAGGGGGCAGTTTGATGCGCACTCCGTCTCCTCTGTGGGCTGTGCGCAGGGTCAGCATGAGGTCACCCTGCACATCTGGACATGTCATCAGCACCACACAGACACTGCCCCTGTTCTCAAGCCAAACACAAGCCGGTGTCCAACAGCATGCATCATATTCAGCCATATAAAAAAAATAGTAATTGGACTTTAAAAAAAAAAAGAAGAAAAAAAGGTATAGGCAAGACTTGGCAGTTATAAATACTCTTGTCACGAGGAAAACGAAAACCAGTGGGACTTAGTCAGAGTGCAACGATACAAGGAATGTACCATTTATAGTAGAAATGCAGATTCTTTTGCGGGCTAATTAGTTTAAGTGCTTGCACATTGCAGCTTGTAAACAAACCTCTCAAAGAACAACAATGAGAATAACTTGCAATAAACACGCCACCGCACACTTCCAGAGACTCATGAAAGATTGACTGTTTAGAATCCAGTGACATCCAGTGGCGAAATGACATGTTGCAGCTGAATATCTCTCATCGCACCCTGACCTAGATGGTCAAATCGATTGGAAAACCCCGCGTGCTATACCTTTAAAGCCATCAAACCTGTACTTTCGGAGCTTTACTGTCAGTGAAAGTAGGTACGCGGGATAATTGAGCATATCGAGATCTATTGCTCTCGGGTCAAAGGTCGTGGTCACGGTTATCGGTGTCTGATATCCACCACGGCAGCATGAGCCTCTTAACTGATTGGAAGTGACTGAACAGATGTGGCCCCTTTGCGTTCGTGTCTCCACGTATCATTACGAGTGTTCGGTCCTATTTACATCTGTGTGCATGAAAACGCCGCTCCACCTTTTATTTGCACGTGAGCCACAACCAAAATCGCACGTGTTGGGTTTCGGTCTCATCCTCCGCTCCCTGCGGAGCTCCACTTTCCAAAGGGATCAATTCCATCACCCTGATTGATGGTGGCTCACCTGGCCCCGTCTGGTCATCCGAGACCCTCGCAAACCACATCCTGGATCTGCCGGTCGGGCCCTCTAATTCAATATTCTCATGTTCCGTGCGTGCCCCGCCTTCATGTCGGCCCCGGCCGCATGTCTGGCATGTGTGGGTGCGCGAGTCCGATTTGACTCGCGACTCGGCGGATCAAAGCAGCGGCAGATTCACAGGCCGGGGGGGCGTAGCGTAGCGTGCAGGAGGCTCTCGGGTCATGTGTGAACCATCCAGCATGGCCGTCACTGCAACGTCCCACGGGTGTGATCGCACTGAGTGATGGTCTCGCACTGGAGCCCCCCGCTGCATATCTAACAAGCGCCGTCTCTGCTGCTTCACATACGACCCCGGGCGTCTGCAGACGGAACCCAGTTACGTGAACCGGCCGAGGTTAAAGGTGCGGTGTGTAAGATTTAGGGGAAACTATTACAAATGCAGAAATGTAATATGACAGGATTACATTGACTTTTCGGTTTTGTATATTATTACCTTACTGTGCAAATTGTTATTTCCATTGCACTAATGAGCCCATTATACTATATTTGCAAGTGGATCCTCTCAGTAGAGCCCACCATGTTTTTACAGTGGCTCAAGTTTGAAAGGTCCAGTGTGTTTGATTTAGGTGAAAATATTTGCATTTTATTGACATAGACTGAACATTAAAACCAGAATTCCAACATTTTTACGAATGTATAATCACCTGAATGTATGACCTTATTTTTACATTACCCTGAAATGAGCCCTTTAATGCATGTGTACATCAGGAGCAGGTCTCCTTATGGAGGCAGCCATGTTTTTATAGTAACCCCTTATTGTGTTTTAATGACAACTGAGGGCTACCATAGGTTCTCCTGTAAGATAGAAAGGGAAGGGTGAGGCAATGGATACAGCATGCAACTTCACCTGGAGATGTCACTGAATCTTATACACTGCACCTTTAATGTACACATTGTTGACCCTAACCCAAACAATAGAATGAGCCCTTAGCATTTGCTGCTCCATATGATTTGAAAGGGGAGGATGCGGTGAAGGGTATTCAGTTCCAGCATGCAATTTCACCACTAGATGACACTAAATCTTACATACTGTACTTGTACATCAGATTTGAGTTAAAGTTACAGTGTGTAAGATTTTGTGACATCTAGTGGGTAAGTTGCATGTTGGATCCATCACCTCACCGTAACGCTTCTGAACATGCAGGAGAACCTATGGTCGACTTCAGTTGTCATTAAAACACAAAAGATGTTTCGCATGTCCACTCTGGGCTACTGTAAAAACATGGCAGCCCATGTTATGATCCCAGGTGTCTGCAGATACCTGTAAATATACATTAAAGGGCTCATCTAAGGGTCGTGGGAACAAAAATACACCATCATGAAAATCTCAGTATGTCATTGTTTCGTAATATTTCTTTCTACCAGTAGAAGTGACGAGAATGACCGAAATCTTACACACGGCACCTTTAAATGGGTAAAACCTATACAAAGGACTCCATAAATACATGGACCTTTGTCCGCAGCTACTCTCCCAGCTTGTGTTTGGGGCCCCGTAACAATAGAACTGTAAAGTGTAACACTTCTCTCTGTAAAAAAAAAAAAAAAAAGGTAAGAGGAGAAACTCAAAGCGCCGCCCCACAGCAACAGTTTGTGCTGCTCCTGCAGCGGGGAGGAATTCACCCCGGCAGATGGCGGGGGCCGGGGCCCCTGGGGCCTCAGGCAATGCTACACCCTGGGACCCGGATATCTAATCGTGCCCTGTTGAGCCTCTCACCTGCTGCTGCGACGCTCACAATGTTATCTCATCTCTCCGACCCATTGTGGCTCCCGTGGGTGATAATGACAGCGAAGAGACCCACGCAGCGCCGGGGCCCGGGCTGGTCGTCCCGGGAGACGCGCGAAATCATGGGAAAGGCTCGGAGTAATCGATCTCTCCATCATGTATGACCCCCTCCCCCCACCCCACCCCCCACCCCACCGCTGGATCTGGTTTCTGATCGAGACCTTCAAACAGGGACTGAGTCGTCTGGCACAGATTTATTTTGATTATCCNNNATGTATGGCCCCCCCCCCCCACCCCCCCCCCCACCCCACCGCTGGATCTGGTTTCTGATCGAGACCTTCAAACAGGGACTGAGTCGTCTGGCACAGATTTATTTTGATTATCCCCCCCCCCACCCCCCACCCCCCATAAAGTCTCTGTTTTCGTTTTCCGCTTCCATGCTTTAGATTCTTTCCCCACGATTCTCCTCAGTCAGCAGGGGAGTGCCGTGTAACATGGAGTCGCATTTCAAACCATAAACAATAGCATTTCAGTTTGTTTATTCATGTTCTCTTGTCTCGCCACTCGACATCACAATGGAACAACATCTCCCATCTTCCACGCTGCAAGTTCGTAAAGGGCCAGACCGTAGATTTACTGCCGCGGGTAACCACAGTCGGTTGCGTTTGGAGTCTCCCAACGCACTTAACCAAACCACAGTGTTGTGGAGAATCTCATTGTTGTTATTGTTTCCACCGTTGTTCGTTTTAAATCCGGATGAGATATCACCGCCCAGCTCTGACGTGACCTCGGTTCCCACCGTCTCAAGTCAGATACCGTGGCCCCGTTCTCACTGATGAGTCCGGCCCGTCACACCTCTGTTGGTATGAGAGTGACCTGGTGTGAAACATTCATATACTGATCGATCATGTTCAATACTCAGTGGATGGATGCTGGTGTGTGTGTGTTTGATCTCCAAGAGTATGTTGTTTAAGTGTGTGTGAACAGGAAGTCCGCTCTCCGCCATCAAAGCATTTCATAAAGAAGTTGCAAAAGCGAAAAAAGATATTATCCAAAAACGTGTTTCCACCATGAAAAATTCCAGGCCTAGCTGGTTGGGTTTTAATTTCCTTTCTTTTGAATTTCCTTCCTTCCTTCCTGGCTAAATAAGAAATAGTTACACTGATGTTTAATCAGCTGAATTATGTCACCGATTATTCAAACGATATTAACATTTTTTGACTATGCAATGGGGTTCACTTCTTTGTATCCTGTGAAAAAATTACAAAATATTCATAGAGGAACATTTTTACTATATTTACAATTTGTATGTTCAGGAGTCAGGACAATTCAAATATTCATCATAGGTTCACATCCCTGGTCCGTCTTTTGAAGACGTATCCTGTTGTTGAGCCTGTGTGCTGGGAGCATAAAGGGAAGGAAGTGAGAGGAGTTTCACAATGATGTGTTTCATTACCTGTTTCTATGTGAGGAGAGAGAGAGAGAGCGAGAGCGAGAGAGGCAGTATCTGCTGCTCAGGCAGGAACAATAGAGATCAAATGGAGAGAGATCAAATGGAGAGCAAGGGCGAGAGAGAGAGCACGCCCAATTACTGTGTGAGTGACTCCGGCTGTGTGGCCTTTGTCCGAACACAATCAACATGCATCAGAGAGACAGGTAGAGGTGGAGAGAGCAGCAAGGAGGTGTCCAACAGGTTTGGCTTCAGTAAAGGTCATTCCGCAGTTTTCCACTTGGAGAAGTGAAACTTTATTTTTTGTAAAAAAAAAAATTTAATCAAGAAAGTAACAGAGCAAAGTTGGTTTCAATTCATTTTGGAATCTGGAGGAAGGTTTATACAAAAGGCAAAGCAGCGTGAAGCTTTTCCAGTTTGGACAAATGAGAGGCTGCGTTCACAACCACAATTAAATACAGATTCGATTCGACGGTTCACACTCATTGAACCCACTTCAGTTCTTCAGCTCGTGTCAAGCCCCCTCTTTGGATCATGAGGTGAGCTTTTAAAGGAGCTCCACAGGTGAACCTCATTAGACTCCTCCCTCTATAACGAGCTCTCACCAAAACGGCTTGATGAAGAGCCAGCAGTGTAATCATTTTAAGGACTACTTCCCCCACAACAACTTAAATCAAAGAGGAATACTCACTTATCATAAGAGTGGGGATGTCTCGCATAACAGAAACAGGGCATTTAAACCACACTTTTAAAATGTCTTAAATTTGTATGTTATTAGTTTGCTTATTTTTGTCCAGATTGACTTTTTTTTCATGTTGAATGAGCCACTAAAGACCACCAGGTGCTCTGATCACTCCCCAGTCAGAGGTGCAGGTGTTCCCCATACACCTCCTTCATATAAGGGACCTTTAAGGGAAACTGACATTTTAAGCCGCTTTCAGACATGAACTGAATTCTGATCATTCTTAAAATGACTTTTCAATTGCTCAGGAGGTCAAACAGCGACTTCCATTCAGGCCTGATTTCAGATCCTCTTTGTTTCATGGGTTTCAGATCTTTCCTCTTCTAAAAGTCACCATGAGGAATAGACAGGAAAGTCAATCGAAAAATGTCTGTCTTATGAAGGTCCACGAGGAATATAGAGGACATTATTTCCAGTTAAAAAAAAGATATCGAAATGACACCTGGTAAATGTGTGGACTAAAATGAGTGGACTGGTTAATAATGACAAAAAATGTCAGACTGGGAAGATTCAAACTAGAACAAATCTCACACACTAGCGCCTATTAAGACGTCTATCAATATTCCCACACTGCCGCAGAATCCACATCGCATGGGCTGACTTCCGTCCGATAATGTCCGACTGATCAATGGGTGCGTGTGAAAAAAGAAATAAAACGTTGCTATTCAAAAAACACGCTGGGGTCACGACCCCGCGGTCCTCGGTACGAGCTGCGGCCCCCCGGCTGACACGGTTCTTCTCCGCAGCTAAAACTAAGTGCGGGGGGCGCGAGTCCCTCCCTGATCGAGACACTGAGCAGCGTCTGACCGCACCAGAGAAACCCAAGCCACCCGGCCGATAACCCTGTGCCACCGCGTGCCGGGCTGCCGGAGCATCCTCGGTTACGCCGCGGCGTGTAAACGCATGGCGGCGATAACGGCAGATCCCAGGCATCCATCCACGCACCCCCCCCTCCCTCCCCTCCCCTCCCGCCGCCCGAAAGCAACAACAAATCCTGCACTAAAACAAACACCCATCCGTTCTTATCCTATGATAGATTACATCTGTCAGACCACCGCGATTCAAAGACGGGAATGTTAGGCCTCCGGGGACAAAATGGCATTTTTGTAATGTATGTGAAAACATACTTTGTTAGGAGATAAGCGCACTGGTGTGGGTATTTACAGATTTGACACGGTGACAGGACCGTGTTGTGCTCTGGTTGATCAGTTATGGTTTTCATGTGTCACTGGTGTATCGCAAAGGGGCTTTAAATAGAATCTGTGGGAGGATGGAGAGAGAGGTGGGATGTGCATTATAACTTCTTTGCATCTCCATTGGAATACAAACAAACAGACCAACAAACAAACAAAAAGAAGTACATACTAAGACGATGTGGCAATGAGTGTGTGTGTGTGTGTGTGTGTGTGTGTGTGTGTGTCTACAGCTTAAGCACACGGAAGAGGAGACACAGGCGGAGGTGATGAAGATTGACAGGAGGGAAAGAACACATGAGGCAAACATGAACACAAACACTCATCCCATTACCAGGTCCGGACAAAGTAGGGGAGCGTCCCATCCCTCCACATGATGGGCACTGTAGAAATCACCATGGCGATTTTCCAGTTCCCCCGAATCTTCGTGGGTTGACAACATGTCACGGCAATGGCAACACTGGAGCAGCTCTCAGCATGTGGCCTTTCACTCTGGAGATTCACACCCCCGCTCTAGTGTGGCTGGGTTGGTGTGAGTTTACACAGGGGGTATAGCTCAGTGGTAGAGCATTTGACTGCAGATCAAGAGGTCTCCGGTTCAAATCCGGATGCCCCCTGAAATTATGTAATTGCCAATGTTTTCAAAACCACCTGTCACGCTGAGTTTAGATCACGTACAGCTTGGAAAACACATCGAAACTTTGCAAAATAATGAGCTGCACAAAAGTATGAGTCACATGCACTGCAGGGGTTTCAGCTGTGCAAACAGTTCTTTCGAGATAGTGCTGGTGAGAGGAGGCAACGTTCAAAGTGACGAAGGCAAATGAAAAAGAAACGCTGAACTTTACAGCCGGGACGAGACAATGCGCAGTCTGTACAATACTGTGGGGCTAATGAGAGTATTGGATGTGGTGTGGGGGAGTCAGGTGACTGGAGAGGGCGGGAAGGGCCGGGATTAGTGTCAGGCAGGTGGTTGAAGCTGTGTGATGGGAATAAATCATGAACTGTGCGAACGTCCAGCTGTCCCTTTAATTAATCTGTAACACGACGCCGTGTGCTGATACCTCAGCGGCACGGATGCTGGCTATCAGGGGTGTCAAACCCATTTTCACGAGGGCCACATCAGCATCGTGGTTGGTCTCCAGGGGCAGGTTTTAATTGTGGGACTAAATGTGATGACCACCTAACATATTGCAAAACGACTGTCCTCTTATTTGATTGTTTATTCATCTGTTATTTATTCAAGTTACATGCATTTCCTTACATGTTACACCTGTAAACACACTGAAGAGAGTCCATGGGCAATGTTTGCTTTAAACTTCATACAGGCCTTTAAGCTCTCGCGGGCCACAAAAAATGATCCTGCGGGCCATATATTTATATATATATATATACATATATATATTCTATCTCTTGTTACATAAGCTGAGCAGTCTTTGTGTATCGCCGAAGCAAAAGACAACACATTGCCTCAGCGGCGCTTCGTGTCGGTGCCGAAGTCACAGAGGCGGATCGGCCCCCAATCGGACCTTTCTCAGCCGTTTGTCCAAGAGCAACATCCTGCGTCCGTCGGCAACAACAGCATCCATTTGTTTGCTTTCCACTTATCGAGTGGAAAAAAGTGACTCGGTTAATGACATGTGGAGAAAAAAAGAAAAAAAAAAGAAAAGAAATCAAAGCCGCTCCTCTGCATCCTCACCCGGCGGCCCCCCAACATAAACAGTGATCTGTTGAGCAGCAGAGTAAACTTCCTCCGCTCGCACTGCTGCGCACACTTCCTGAGGGGATTGAGCCATGCATCGGTCCGGACCCGGCTCTCCGCAATAAACAGGCTGCAAAGTGTTTCACCCGACGCACCGGGCGGTTCACCCGAGCAAATGCAAGACACATGCCGACGGTTGCCGTCGTCTCGCTGTTCTCATGGAACTGTAGGATGATGAAGCCCTGTGCGTCTCACGCGCAGGCTTCCAGACAAAGTGTGTTTACTGTGTCACGCTGTAATAAAAAGATGCTGTGCCTGATAAGAACGGAGGGTAGATCTGTCAGATGGATCTGTCCCCCACCGTGGCCCACACGGACCACCATTACACTTGATTTTCAAAGTCTATATGTGGACACAGTGCCCTGGACTCTCCTCCATAGTACCACCAACAGGTGAAAAATATTCATGAT
Organism: Chascanopsetta lugubris; assembly: GCA_016785325.1. Taxonomy (NCBI): domain Eukaryota; kingdom Metazoa; phylum Chordata; class Actinopteri; order Pleuronectiformes; family Bothidae; genus Chascanopsetta; species Chascanopsetta lugubris. The sequence continues at coordinate 18,979 of JAFBJT010043821.1, read as the reverse complement.
AACTTAGTGCGAGATCTTTATTTCTATTTGATCCAAAAATCGCAAATAAACAACTCCCTTTGCGCTGACGCTAACTTAGCAAAAAAAATTGCATGCTAAGTTTTCATTGTTATGATGGTCAGCAATGAATAGGTTTATTGCAATATCACTGTGTAGCAACCCACGTTTAATTATACTACTTGTTAATTGTTTATATGTGTTGTAGCGGTTTGCAAGTACCTCAACAACTTACGGGAATGGAGGGTATTTCGTAACAAATGGTAACGCTGTTCTTGAGCGTTCCCCTGGTTCCCTGCTGTAACCATGGGTGCATTAGTACACCTGGATAAAGTGTTGCAGGCAGTGCCCTGTATACCTCCCTGTGGAAGCTGCTCACTTATGCACGAGGCACTATAAGTCACACTTCCACGTGAGGAAGAAGCACCTGCATCCTCTAATTGCATGGAAGCTTTACATGTTCATCTTCTCGACAAGACGGGCCCCGGTCCCCACGTGACCATTTCAGAAGTTGCGGTACCAGCGTTCAGCCACCATGTCTCTTTTACTTCAAAGCTCAGCTGACTTCCTGCATCCAGTTCTTGAATATATCCACGGACCCGAGCCTTTTGTTCATGAAGGCACCAATCATCGGGCCCATCGAGCATGAAAAGAGCACATACGTACATTTGAGTGCCCCGTTGTCGTCGACATTCCACCATGTCTGAGTAAGTCTGGGGAAATGTTGTCTGACATCGGGCAAACAACAAGACACCGCTCCCTTTCCCACAGTGTCTTGTGCTCTAATTAGATCCATCTCAGCGTTAAGGTGCTTCTCTGAGAAACATGTCTGTTACTTTATTGTTGCGCAGAAGGTGGATTAACTCGCCGGTTCCTCGATAATTCAGTGTGTTCGGCAGCTTAGTTTTGATTTCCTGCTCCGTGACTGCAGATTCATATCGGCTGGTGGCACCGGCCCAACTGCAACAAACCCTTGAGTAAGAGTGTCCCTAACCCCGGCACCCTGAGAAACACCAGCCGTAATAATTGGAGGCAATTGGGGTAGAATGTAGAAACAGTGTGTGTGTGTGTGTGTGTGTGTGTGTGTGTGTGTGTGTGTGTGTGTGTGTGTGTGTGTGAGAGAGAGCTCTGGTGGCCTGCAGGGGCGAGAGTCCCACCCAGGGAGAGTGGAGAGGAAGCTGTGCAGATGGAGGTCAGAGTTGATGTGGCTATAACATCCTACTCAGTATATGTCCTGTTATTCCCTTCTCCGCCGACACACAGAGAGGATCTCAATTAAAGGTGCAGTGTGTCAGATCTGGTGACATCTAGAGGTTAAGTTGCATGTTGTATCCGTCACCTCACCCTCACCCTTCTGAGCATGCAGGAGAACCTATGGTTGACTTCAGTTATCATTAAAACTCAAAAGATGTTCAGTATGTCCACTCTGGGCTACTGTAAAAACATGGTGGCCCCCATAGAGAGGACCCGTTCCTCAAGTGAATATACATTAATGGGGACATTTAAGGGTCATGGGAAAAAATAAAACATGTAGGTGATTGGAAATTCACAGAAATGTCTGTGTGTCATTGTTTTGTGATATTTTTTAGAAGTGACAAAAATGACTGAAACCTTACACACTGCACCTTTAAGGTCAGGGAAATCATCTCGAGATGTTTTGATACAATAACATCCAAACCACGGAGCAGGCAGTGTAACATGACACTGACGATAAGCAGCAGGACTTTGTGAACGCCGGCAAAACACACATCATTGAGGTGAACTTGTCATGGAATCGTCCTGAAAGTCTCATAAAGCTTTGAGGCATTTTCCTTCTGCGCGGTAATCTGACATCTGCGGAGGATGCCAGATGCAACAGCGCAGCTCGAATTCTGCGAGTGAAACATCTTAACGGGGCTTTGAAGACCCTCCAACTGATGCTCATTATTCCCATATACGACCTCCCTCTGTGATTTACTGGCAGCGCTGGTTTTATGTTATTTCCAGACGGCTGCTGCCGGATTTGGCTCTGGCAAAGCCTAAAGCTGGCTGATGTCATGTTTTTCATGGCCTGACCGGAGTGATAGCATTCTCAGATGTTAAATATACCCGTGCAGAAATCCAGCAGTGTCTACTCGGGATGGTGCAAGACAATGTCCACCAATCGGGTCTTTGACATATTCGTTCTGTCATGTCATGTCGTCCTCAACCACTCATCCAGTGTTCAGGGTCCCGGGGTATTTCTACCAGTACACGCATTGGACCATTGGATGTATTTGGTGTCAGGGCCAGTGTCACTGCAGCAGGGTCCCCAGTGGGATGTGAACCAGTGACCTTTGCATTCAGAGGCGACTGCTCTAATCATTAAAAAGGTGTAGTATGTAAGATTTTGGTCATTTTTGTCACTTCTAAAAATATGGCCAAACGATGACATACTGACAATTTAATGAATTTATTATCACTTAACTGTTTCATTTTCCCCCCCAGTTCCCCTTAAATGAGCCCATTAATCTCTATTCACATGGGGGGGGGGGGGGGGCACGGGGGGGGGGGGGGGGGGGTTCTCTATACGGGGGCCGCCATGTTTCTACAGTAGCCCGCATACTAAACACCTTTTGAGTTTTAATGACACCTGAAGTCTACCTCAGGTTCTCCTGCATGTTCAGAAGGGTGAGGGTGAGGAGATGGATACAACAGGCAACTTCACCTCTAGATGTCACCACATCTTACACACTGCACCTTTAAGCCACTGCCATATTGACTCTGTCTATCTGCTATTTCCATGATGCTCCTGACAGTGAGGACTCTTCCTGGTAGATGTGACTGCGCTCACGTTGAGCCGAGGTCATGTGGAGCAGGTTCAGGCCAACTTTGGCAGAGCGCGGCGGCGCAGGGGCGGCGGCGGCGGTGACGCTGACCTGGGAGGTCAGAGGCGTTTCCGTCGATGCTGCTGGAGACAAAGAGATGTCAGGGAACATCAACCCTTTTCCTGCTAATCAGAGGCAGATTCTCAGAGAGGAAGAGGACTCCTCCCTCCCTCCCTCCCTCAGCACCTCTGCTCAGGATGATGATGACGATGATGATGATGATGATGATGCGGTTTCCATGTTTGTGTTGGCTCGTGACAACGGCGTCGCGGTACCTGTATCCTCTCCAGCAGAGGAAGACAGGATGGAGGAGACAAAGTGGAAAAGAGCATCGGTCAAGTTTGTTTATCGTCCGCTTGACGTCAGTTTCCTTTTTTCGTGGAGTGATGTTTTCAGGATCATAGCCACATGTCACAAGACTCGGTCTCCTCTACATTCAACTAAAGTACCCAAAAGTAAACAAAGTAACAAAGTAAACAACATTAGTGATTAAGGTAAAAAGAATATCAGTTTGTAAAATGTAGGTGATTCAATGCAACACCGTGTTGATATAGTGTCCCAGAATGGACAAATTAAAGACATTTTGAGTTTAAACTGAATGCTACCACAGGTTCTTAGACACAGTGAGTGACAACATGAAACTGCAATGTCAGCAAATAGAGCAGAAATACATAGAATTTAATCCTTGTAATATGTTACTGCTATAAGTTGCATCACATATTTCCAGATCTACATTCACACGTGTGCTCTGTTACATCGACTCCAATACAAATTCTTAATGAGTAACATTCCACAAAAATTCCATTTAACATGATCAGAGCAACATTACACATTTTTCTTCCTGGTACACATGAGCATATTTGCATAATGGTAACATTAATGAAATAAAATAAAATAGAATAAAGACTTCTTTGCAAGATCACATTCACCCTCACACACTGAGACTACTGTCTTTCTGAAACTTTCTGAAATTGTCCCACGTCCACAGAGTTTCCGTGGCTCCAAAATTAAAGCCTTTATGTAAATTCATCTCCTCTCATTAAAAACATGCTCGTTGGAATCCTTTGATGGACGTCCCACTCTGATATGATGTGGGACTCCCTTTGTTCCCTGGAGCTGCCCCCCCCCCCCCCCCCCCCCCCCCCCCACAAAGGCTCTACACACAGAGAGGTGAGCGGGAGCTTTGAGGGGCTCTCCTCAAACATTATGGCTGGAGATGCATATCTAAGTATGAGTTGACCCTCGCCGACTCAAGTTCAAGATCCGTCCGCCTGACCCTGCCTGACCCCTGCTTTTCTTTCATCTCCCTCCGATGGTCTCGGGCCGCGGGGCCTCGACCCCGGGTAATGTTATACAAATGTCACAAATCACGGCCCTGACAGCCGCACGTATAGGAGGCGGCGAGCGCTCGGCTTGCGTGCATTGTCACAGGGACCTTTTGTGGATGCGTGAGAGCCCAAGCAAAGTGAACAATGGCGCTTTGCAGAGAAGAAGAAGAAGAAGAAGAAGAAGAAGAAAAAAATACCAACAGCATGCGGCGATTGTTTCTTCTTGCAGATTCACATTCAAAATTCTCGTCCCGATTGTTTTGCAGTCCTCTGCTTCCCTAAGGCTTTTTAAGGGCGGAGCTTGTGAGGAACAAAGCCCCTTGTGCCGCGAGATAAACTTGTTCTATGAAACATTGACACACAAAGGGAAACATCTCATCCGTCCCATTCCAGTATGCAGGAGAACTCATGGTGGCCCTCAGTGGTCATTAAAGCTGAAAAGATGTTTGGTATGTCCATTCTATGCTACTGTAAAAAAACAACAACATGACGGCCCTCATAGAGTGGACCCACTTATTTTTGGATAATATAAAAGGCAAGTCACACATTCAGGTGATCACACTTGTTTTGCAACCCTATTTCTAAAGAAGGAAGTGACAAAAACCTTCCACACTGCACCTTTAAGGAGTGGTCGGCTGATGGAACCTCGATAGGATCGTGATGCCCTGTAAACTGAGCGAGGATTCATATTGGATTAAAAAAAAAATCACCTCGTGCCTCTCTGGAATTTCACTGCAGCGAGCATCGGACCGACTCGGCAGAGCGGAGCGTCTTCTCAGTGAACGGTGATGTGTGATTATGGTCTGTTTATCGCCGCGGCGGCCCAGATAACCTGATGAAACCCGCGCTTGATCAAAGTCACATTCCTCCCTCGCCGCCACCCCGCAGGAAATGAGTCATGGCCTGGCCCCGGTTCAAATATCCAGGACGACAAGCTGTGCTTTTTTATCTCGTTTCTGCTGCACCCTGCGGCTTCCAGGCTCCGCAGCCCCAAAACCGTAACATGAAAGCATCCCATAATAGTTCGCTGTGTATCGGTGGAGATTTAGCATTGTGTTTGTGTGCGCAGGGAGAGACAGGTAGAAAAACATCTGAGGGAAGGAAGGAAGGAATGATGAGAGTGAAATATTGTTTTTAAAAAATAGACAAGACACTGTGCGGAGGAATGTGAGTACGTGCTTCATTCCTCCAGGACACGAAACACTCACAGCATTTACTTCCATTTCGACTTTTTCAATGAATGTCTTTTACTTGGAATTGAATCAATAATGGTGCATCAGTTTGACAATGGTGTAATTACCAGTACCCCCTTTTGTTTTGTTTACAGTATCCGCATATAGATAATATCGATAACTGATGAATTGATTTAAAGGTACAGTATGTAGGATTTTTCGCGACAATAATAATGTATTATTATTATTATTATTATTATTATTATTATTTACCTCAGCTTTCCAATCCAAACATGCAAGAGAACGTATTTCATCATTTATACATAATTAAATCTAAAAGGCTCATTTTAGGGTGAATCGGTTACATTCCATTTCGGCCAGTATACATGGAAATAATCATTTTACACCTTTATACAACATTGAGTCAATACACATGCAGTTAAAACTTAAGTGTTCGTTTTGACAGGCACATGCTGTATATTAAAGAGTTTCATGAGCGGCCCTCTCTAACTTGTCCAGTCCCCAGGCCTAATGTGTTTTAAAGCTTAGAACTCACAGTCTGAATCATGTGACACAGAGTCTGATTCAGTTTGTTTGTTCTCATGCTTTGAGAAAAACAAAGCGTTTCTGTTGCACATATTCATCAATCTCTAATAGTTCACTCTGATGAGTTATTCTACATAAAGTAGCCTCAGAGGTTCGAGCCGAATCACGCGGCCTGTTTTACATTTCAAGTGAATTCCTCAACCTGCTTGTTTGTTTACATGTTTACCTTCGATCGCACGCATAACACCAAATTCAATTTGTCGCCTCATCAAATGTCCTCAGCCTAAATCTGATTCCGGCTCCGACGCGTCTTCTCGTTCTTTCTTCGTGATCGAGACATTAAATGAAGCCATGTTCTTCCTGAGATCCCCGCAGCTTATACAGCCCTGTTTCTCTTCTGGGAGAACAGACGGCTCAGTGATGCGGGAGGTTGCCACGGTAACCAGAGTTTGTGTTCGTCAGACCCGCCCTTTGGGCCTGACCCCTTTGCTCTGTGGCAGCACACTTTCCCCCCGGGGGATTTCTCACACAACATCTGCCCTGTTACACCCCCCAACACCTCCTCCACACTGACCCCCCCCCCCCCCCGACCCCCACCCCCCTAC
>JAFBJT010043763.1:0-16388 GCA_016785325.1 Chascanopsetta lugubris | reverse complement strand
GGTAAAAGAGGCAAATGGTGGTGAAAACCAAAATTGTTTGTAGACACAAAATCAGAAGAGGACAGATTTGATACTTGAGGTGTGTGACCTACCTTCTGTGCAGCGGCTCCAGGGGCATTTGTCGATCAGCTGGACCAGCACACAGGGCATGTTGTGGGTGCACAGCAGGCGATTGATAACACTGATGCTGAAAAGAAAAAAACTTAAGGGTCAGGAAATCATTAAAGGGCCATTATGTAGTAGTTTACTGAAATTATTATTACATTTTCATTGGCAAAAATCAAGTCTAAAATGATTATACTGATCTTTTTATGCTTCATAAATAGAGTGACTTGAATTGTTTTCATCATTTCAACAGAGAGCTTTCATCAGGTGAGGAGATCACTAAACCTCCAATCACTTAACATCTGACCCATTGACCTTGTTGACTCAGGTGGAGATGTGATACCTGTTGGTGTGATCTGTGATGTAACGCAGCACAGAAACAGCCTTCAGTGAGATCTCAAACTCCAAGGCAGCATTTTGATTCTGCAAATCCTTAAACAGGGGGGAAAAAAGGAGAGATGTTACACAGTTATTCAAGCAGAGGAAAGACTTACCTTTGAAGAGTTTAAAAAAAAGTTTACCTCCATGGAGGACACATTTGTTTTCCCTGTCAGATTGTGCTGATCAGCAGTGTCATGCTTGGTTGCCTCACTGGCCAGCAAAGTGAGTTTGCGGTGGCAATAATCCACCAAGTCCAGAACAGCGTCGTCGGCTGCCTCACAGGAATCCTACGCAACACACACAAACCTCTTTAGTCACAATTATCAAACCGTGTTTTCACAGAGGCCGAGCCATCACCGCATTGGTGGGATGACATTTGACCTTTGCAACAGCTCCCATGTGGTTAACGGGTTTTGTGTTGAGGTGAAGCTGACCTGATGGAACATGATGGTTTCCAGAAGGTTTATGATGGTGGCCTCATGGTAGATCTAAAAAAAAAAAACGAAAAAACAGATGAAACAAGAGCTGCACACTGAAACTAATTTTCATAGCTGTGGTCATGTCACACTCACCACCACATAAAGATGAAATGTGCTGGAAGGATTGAAGTCCTTCAGCTGACATAAGACGGGGAACACGTTCTGTTTCCACACTTCCACAAGGATCATCTCGTGGACAAGGACAGGGATCTGGAGATGTGGAGGAAAAGTAAAGGTCCTTAATAAAGGTTCATTGTGCAGGATTTCACAGCAAATAAACGCTCAGATGATCCGAACCGCTAAAAATGCGTGGTGGTGATCTGCGGAGAAGCTGCTTTCGTTTTGCGGTGTAACATTCGGACAGGAAATGAATGATGAGTTGGATTAAAGTGTCGGGCTTAACTACAATAAACAAAATTCTTCTTACATGGTGTGGCTCGCAATGTGCATCAAGCACACGCCAGGTCCGATAAAGGGCTGAAAAGGGCCAACTTTGGTTGGGTGTTCCACAAACACCAAACCCACGAATCCTGCGTACTACACCTTTATAACAAATACGCTGAAAAGGCATGTGTGAAGAGGTGGTAGTCACCTTTCCATAAGACACCAGCAACTCCTTGATGAACTCATCGTGCTGGGCAGAGGCCTCCAGGATGGCCTGCATGTTCAGTTTCTCCATGTACTCGTGTTGTTTGAACCACCTGTCCAACGCAAAGAAGTAAAAAAAAGTAAGTAAACAATAAGGTGGCTTCAGTGGAGACGGACCCGCTGGTACCGAGATATAAATACCTTGTTCTGAGGCAACACTCCTTCACAGAACTTGCAAATAAAGCAGCTACATGCTAAGAAACTAAAATTGTGTTACGTCCAATACAATACACTACAACTTTATTTGTTTATTTATAAAAGACATAAAATGCAAAGCACCCGTGCAGCATAAAAACACATATACACCTCAGACAAATAGACCTCGAACATGAATAAAGTAAAATAAAAGTACAAATAAATGAAAAACATGCCGGTGAACAGTAAAAGCAGTCAAATAATTCACCTAGAATTTGATTAAATTCAATTATTATGGTGTTTTAAAACAGACAAGACTCATCAAGAACCATTTCATTTGATGTATGATTTTCCCCTTGTAATTAAGATGAAATTATCATATCATTATTGAATAAAACTAACTTTGACCGTCAAACCTAATGAATGGGTCAAGTGGCGCGAGACTGTTGTGATAGAAGTGCTGGTCACCATGTGTAGCATGTTTTGCTAATATCTGTTAGCTTCCGTTTACAAAGCTGAACGAAGCTAGCTAATGGTGCTAACAGTGTTTATCTATATAAATCGAATGAAAGGATGCTAACTGAATAGCTAATAATAGTTAGCTACATCAGCTCGTTGATGTTACCTGGGGGAGCCCACTTCTTTCATGGGGAAAATTTCCAGACTCTGAACGAAACTCTCGGCTTCACCGGGGAGAATCACCGACTCCATGTTGTTTTAACGGGCTGCGACACAGGATAACAAATACAACAACACAATAAACCGTCACTTTATACTTTAGCCGTCATTCACGTTAACTCAGCTCAGTCGGGAACACGGTGGGTCAAGTGGTTGTCATGGTAATTGTAAACCGAGCGCACGCTGGGGAATATGAAGGCATCGCCATTCTGCCACAGGGGGGCGCTGCAGCCTCAGGATTACAATACTTCTCTCACTCTCTTAGTACATGTGAAATAATTATATAATAATATTTTTTTTATTTAAAAACTTTTTAATCTCACCTGCTCTTTGTAAGTAAACCAATAAATACACGTGTTTAAATCAAAAGCTCAACTTCAGAATAACGTTCAAGTATCCATTTGTTTTACTTAGTGTTGCAGAAATGCATTTACTGGGCAAATTGAATTTCAGAATAATCGATTTGTTGTGTTAGTGTGTTTATATAATATCAAAGAATTTATGTTATTATATACTTAAATTATATTAGTAGTACATTGTATACATTTTAACATATTTAAACTTACGTTGCAAGGAAGAAGACTGCAAAAGAATACTGGTCCGAGTCTGAAACAGTTTCAGGGTGAATATCTGTTTTTTTTGTAGTATCAGGCAGGTGTGTGGAAAGTTGGCTATTCTCACTTCCTGCTTTGTCTTGTTTAACCTGAATCTATTCTCAGGTAAAACACTTCAGAGTAATACCAGCTGCAGTTGAAGAAGAAAGAGGAAGAAAAACACATCTAATTCTATCAAATTGTGTCATTGAAAACAATTTTCTTGCCTTTCATTCGAGTCATGTCAAAGCTTTAATGCATAGCTGTAATCAACCTGTCCTTTGAAACAGTACCTGCACTGTTGATCTACTGTAAAATTGCATTTCTATAATTACTGTAATTATGCTGAAGTAGGACATGGTAGAATGAAAGGTAAGGAAAACAAATCTACTTCAACACCACTCTTTAAGTGGAGTGCTTTAATAGATATATCTTGAAACAATGAACTACTGCTCCTGCTTACATAATAATATAACACTGTAACAAAGGACCTATTACAAGTACAAGTTCGTGCTGCTCCATGTCTGTAATGTATTTGTGGATATCAGCAAAAATGATTTTGTAATTCTCACATGATCACTGAGTAACGCCATGGTGATGAGATCTGTTTCGGGACTTTCTGTTCCTCCTCGTCTCCTCAGATGGTTCCATTTAAAAACTTTGACTCCGGGGCTCATTGCCGGATTCTGTAGATTAAATTTGAGAGCAATCAGATGTCTAATCTAAACATACAAAATATTTGGACAGGATCTTAATTACGAAAAAACTGGGTTTGAGTGATTGGGAAACAAAACTCAGTGTTAGAACATATTTTATTTTTCTACAACATTAATAAATACTACCGTCCACTTTGACCTGGACGATGAAATTACAAAATGATACTTCGCGTTCGAAAAACCCTCTCTCTCACTGAAGGCAGCTTTGGTTGAGGCACCTCTGAATGTCAGGAGTCAGGTGGCTGAACACGCCACTGAGCTGTTTGGTTTTTTTGTTTCCAGTTCGTGTCCCATCACTTCCAGCACACCACAATGTTGGGGTCATTTTCCAAACGCTCATCCAGCTCCTGGTAAGTGATCCCTGGAACATCAGACACCGGTGGAGTTAGTGAACGCATCCCTTCGCCACAACCCTTTCAAAACTATTATTTATTTCTTAGCAATCAGAGGAGTATTTCAAAACCTGTTTTGCAGCAGATCTCGTCATAACTGTGACAGCCAGTGAAGAGTCTTGGCAGCCGGCTCCTCTCGTCACGTACCACCTTCACCGGGTATTTCTGCAAACGCCGAATGAGCAACTTCATCAGGCCGAACTGGATCAGCCTCCTGGAAAGGCAGAGTGACACGACACGCCTGTAGATAAATGTCACTCTGACCTGATCTTTGAGGAGCCCACAAAGTGTTTTCAAGAAACCGCGTGACACTGACCTCTCGTCAACCCTTTGAAGCTGCTGCGCGTAACGAGAGCAAAGGTCTCTGACTGTGGTGCCTGGACTCAGACCACAGTACAGCTGGAACACGTCTCTCAGGCTGGCTCGCTTTTGACCTGACAGCGGAAAAACAAAAACACAGCGATCAAGCAGAATATCCGAATGAAAGCCCACTTTTTTTTTCAGGATTCCGCAACACGCTTTATTTACCTTGCTTGGTGACGTAGTTGAGGCACTCCTCCTGAATGGACTGGTCATCGATGAGGCTCTGGACTTTGGGGGTGGTGCAGTACACATTCGAGTACTGGTGAGAGTAAAGCGGAACGATAGCAATCACCAGATTATACACAGGCCCTCAGTCACAGCCAAAGATAGAGGGAACGGAAGCTTTGGGAATACATTCAAAAAAATATTCTCAGAAATATTCCCCCATACTTTGAGTTTAGTTTTGTACCTGGTATATCGACACCAGAGTCACAACACCATAATATCTGTAAAGGAGATGCAGAGATTTAGTGTCTGTTGGGATTCTTTTCTAATTAAGAAGCTTCATCTCACAGAAATCCAACACACACACACACACACACACACACACACACACCGCAGCTGCACCGAGACATCCAGCATCATTAGACGCAAGTCAGTGTGAGATATGTGAAACATCTCCGGCACTGTAACGACACACGAAACCACCGATGTGCCGGATCACCACACTACGCACTGAAAATAAAGGCTGGCGGTGTTTTGCCATGCACCAGACACTTCTGGTGTTTACTGCCCTTAAACATACTTACATGAGATTCTGCACCGCGATACGAACAAGATTCAACTCGACGTCCGCTTCGGCTGAGATCTTCTGTATGTGTCTGAATCCATCGATATAAGGCAGGATCTGTGGGTGGTGACACGTGGCACGACGTCACACACTTCTGCTGTGAACTCTGAGGTGCCGTCGACATTTTATACAATATTCAAAAATGTCCTCTCACACTAAATCAATGCATCTTTCGAGTAAGAGAATACCGGATTGAACGGAGGTGTTTTATCACGCGAAAATGTTCCTGGGAATCTGAAACGCTCGGTATAACTGCTACCTGTTGAGTGGTGAGGTCCCACTGAGATTTGATGAAATGCTCTTTACAGTTGGTGAAAACTGGGACGTCGTACTCCTGCACGATCGGGGGGTCCTTTCGCATTTGGATTAATTTGAGGTGGATTGTGTTTGATGTGTCTGAAACAAAGAAAAGAGACATTGCAGGGGGGATATCAGGGGGGTGAATACCTGGCCAATCACACAAGAGACTCAGCCAGCTGAGATGATACCAATGGGTAAGGTGCAGGCTCCCGTGGCGTTGAGTTCTTCCATCAGGGTCGACATGATGGGTAAAAGTTTCTGTTTGCTCTCCTCGTTGGAAATGAAGCTGCTCTCCAGCTGCAACGTAAAAAAGAATAAAGGGTTATTAAGTTTTAATTTCTGAGAGCAATATCACAGCAAAGACATGATAACGAGGACAGATGTGAAAGTGCATCACCACCTCAAGAGTTGTGAGGTATCCAGACAGCTTCTTCACGATGGGCTCGAGGGCACATGTGTTCGTTTGGGCGTCGCACACGAGGCCGAGGTTAAAAAGGAGGGCGTTCCTGCTGTATTTCTTGTGCTCAATGCAAACAGGACACCCGATTAATTTCTTCCCCATTGCAGTGCTGAAACAGAAGATAAAGAATGATTTGAAGTTTGACAAAGAGCAACAAATGATCAGGATAAAAGAGAGACGAGCTGAGTTTTACTTCGCTTACACTGTGATGAGCTTGTTTTGCAGCTCAGGCTTGGTGATGATATAAACCTGAACCGTGTCAAAGAGCTCCCGGGAAATGTATTCCTCTGGAACCTGTCAGGCAGAACACAGGGATTAACACTGTAGCTGAATCAGTAGTACGGCTGCAACTTGTAATGAATCAATCCATTAACGGGTTAAAAAAATAAAATAAAATAAACATTACATTGATAAATCTGACAAAAGAGTCCGATAATTAGTATTGATATCATATTGAGCACAAGTCTTGTATGTCTGTTTGCTTATTTATTATTATTTACTGTGCCTTATTTGCATATGTGTGCTGCACTGTAGCTGTTATTAAACAAAAGCAGCCATTGTCAATAATGTGGGGCTTAGGTGATGAAACATTATCAATAGTTACTGCATTTATTAGACCACCACAGGCTCTCCCAGTGCATGGTTGGAGGGGAAGCTGCCACATGCAGCTAGATGTCAAAAACACAACACTCTGTGCCTTTAATGACACCGATATGTGACTTAAGACTAGCGAGGAAAACAAGTGTTTACCTACGTACCTGATATGTTATCTTTGGTCCCAGAGTTGGGTGGAACTCACTGAAGAATATACACTCTATCCTGGAGCTCATGTCCGTGACAGACCCGGTTGCCAGCTCCTCGTCGCTGTTTGTTTCCTGCTGTTGTTGTTGTAGCCTCCACAGCTAGCTGCTAGCTGTTAGCCGTTAGCTGTTAGCTTCACTGAAGTGAGAAGTCGGCGGGCAGCCGTGAAGTGCATTTATCACTTCTACCGTCTGAACAACATGTTGATTCACGTGTAATTAGTTAGTTAATAAAAGTATGAGGGAGACCACGCGGAACTGTCAAATGAAAAGATACGCGTCGCATTCACACACAGGAAAACAACAGCATCTTTGATGCATTCAGGAACCCTCGGACAATACTCCAACAAACAGGAGAAGAAGAAAATGATGAACAGAAGTACCAGGACTAGTCCGTTGTGAACAAAAGTATAATGAAATTGATACTATTTACAAAAGTAAACGCACGATGAAGTACTTTGTATCATATAAGATATATTATATCACAGGGATGTCATTTGAAATCACAAAAAAATAAAATAAAAACATCTATACTATTTTATCCGAAGGAAAAAATTGGTGTCCGAATGATAAGCTCAAAGCCTCGTGACTCTCCTTTCTTTCCCATAAATATATTGTATATTACATCCTTGTCATTTTTTAAAATAAGTATCACACACTGACCATATTGTTCTTGCTGTTGCCCTTAAAGGCAACACTACTTCTGTTGCGCAAGTGCTGTGGAGTGGACGTTTCTGGTCACGTGACGTGAGCGGCAACAGCATGTTTACCGGAACTCCACGTGCCACACACCAGCCGTGTGTTGAAGGAGCATACACAATGTCTTGTAGATGACACACAAGAGGACATCAGCGACACAGAGAGTATAGACCTTAGACAGCATGGTTAGACCTAGTGTGTGAGAAAAACACTCTACACACACACACTCACACACACACACACACACACACACACACACACACACACACACAGTGCTGTGGGGGCCTGTGTGTGGAGTGTGTGTTTAGTTGAAGCATGTGGAGCAGGTCAGCGGGTGCAGGGTGCAGGTTGTTTGGGTGCAGGAGAGTTGGAGCAAAGGTAACTGACTTGTGTGTTTTCATTGTTTCCAGGTGGTGCAGCTGTCAGATGAGGTGTGTGTGTGTGTGTGTGTGTGTGCAGAGAGGAGTAGTAAGGCAGGCTGTTATGTGACCTTGACTCGCTGAATCAGAATCGTTTGATATTAGGAACAAATAAACACCAGTATCTCGGTCGACACGGGCTAATGAGCGAATAATAAGTGTCTGCACTCAACTTTGTTTGTGTGTGTGTGTGTGTGTGTGTGTGTGTGTGTGTATGTGTGTGAGAGAGAGTGTGTGATCCTCTGCCGCAGCCACAACACAACTGATCCACTGTGCATGTGCACTCAGGGGCTGTCTGGTTTGTGGTCTTTCACAAACTCTGTTTGAATCTGATGCTCTTCAGGGAATGTGGGGCCTCCGAGCGGCGCGGACATGCAGCGCCCCCGTCCCACCTGCACAAAGGATGACGGCCCTGCAGGTCCTGGATCTGTGGAGGGCCCACTTTGAGGACAGGGGTGTGACGGAGCCCCAGCTCTCCTGTCAGCACATCGTGGCCCATCTCCTGGGGGCCAAAACGGTGAGTTTGGAAGGAGGCGAGGTCACTCTGCCTGGCCTGACTGAGATTCTTCTTCTGATCCTCTCATGATGATTGTTTTTTAATTTTTAATTTTTTTTTCCTGCTTCTTACAGATAGAAAATGTGGAGCCCAGGAGGTTATCGGAGGTTCTCAGCAGAGAGAAGATGGAGCAGATATGGAAACTCTGCACCAGACGGCTCTCCAGGTATTAAGTTTTTTTAAAGGTGGTGTGTGTGAGGTTTCCATCTGTAGAAATAGAATTATATTGACATTTTTACAAATGTGTAATCACCCCAATGCACGACTTGCTTTTTACACAGCCCTGAAATGAGCCCTTTAATGTATATTTACACCAGGAGAGGGTCCACCCTCTGGGGGCCCCCATGTTTTTACAGTAGCCCAGAGTGGACATACTAAACAGAGCTTTACCGACAACTAAAGGGTTGCCACAGCTTCTCCTACATGCTCGGGTGGGAAGTGTGAGATGATGGATACAATATGTCACTTCACCAGTAGGTGTCACCAAATCTTACACACTGTACCTTTAAATACGCTATAGAGACTATACTTGCTCAGTCAATGTTATTAGCCAATATGAGCCTTCCACACACAAACCGATTACTGATGTTAGGAAACAATATGGATTCATAGTCTAATTAAAACGCTTCCATTCAAATCTAGATGTTCGAATGACAAACCGCCACACAAGACTTTGTATTCACGCCGTTATCCTGAGTTCATTTGAAATCCTCAACATCAAATTCAAACAAAAACAAATATCAGATCTCTTTTTTTTTTATCATTTGAATACAACACAGATAATCAGCAAAATGTCAAACATCAGCTCCAGTAACCGGCCCGTGCTGATATTCAGTTGACCTCTAAGTGAAACACAGTGGAAGACTCCTGTCCTCACAAACACACGTGTCCACCACAGGATGCCTGTGCAGTATCTGATCGAGGAGTGGGACTTTAGAGAGTTAACCCTGAAAATGAGGCCCCCTGTGTTCATACCCAGACCAGAGACCGAGGTGAGGGAGAACACACACACACACACACACACACACACACACACACACACATACACATACATACTGTATGCACAAACAGTACCAAGAAGCCCCGGTGAATCCTGGACGCGGTGTTTTCTCTGCGTCGGTGCAGGAGTTGGTTGAACTTGTGCTCATCGATCTGGAGATGGAGCGTGGGAGAGGAGAGGCCCCACGTACATGTGTGGAAGTGGGATGTGGGTCCGGAGCCATTTCTCTCAGTTTGCTGAGCAGTCTGCCCCAGGTCAGCCTTTAAGTTCACCTCAGGAGGTCGATGTTTGATTCGAGCAAACCTTTATTGGGCTGTGCTTATTCAGTCAAAATCAGTGAAAATTGTGCTTTCATGAAGAGAAGGGATCATTAAAGGTCCTTTAATGGTTGTGCCTGTTGTTTCTTCTTCTTCTCTTTCTTCAGCTGAAAGTCATCGCCCTGGATCAGAGCCAGGATGCGGTGGATTTAACAAGAGAAAACGCCATAAGGTTGTCGCACCACAGCAAATATAATAACTACTTGTAAACGTTGATACGATTTGACCATGAGTTAAAAACTTTTTTAAAAATTAACTCATAGTCATACATGAAGTCTTTTCTCTGCAGGTTGGGGCTTCAGGACAGATTGCACATTCATCATATTGATGTGATGAAAAGTAAGTAAAAGCAAGTGCGTTAAAGGTGCAGTGTGTAAGGTTTCGGTCATTTGTTGTCGCTTCTATTGGTAGAAAGAAATCTTATAAAACAATGACATACTGACTTTTTTTTAAAATAATCACCTAAATGTATTAATCCTCCCCCCGCTACCCTTAAATAAGCCCATTAATGTGTATGTACATGAGGAGCGGGTCCTCTCTACGGGGGCCGCCATGTTTTTACAGTAGCCCAGAGTGGACGACCTACACATATTTTGAGTTTTAATGACTACTGAGGGCTACCATAGGTTCTCCTGCACGCTTGGAGGTGATGGATACAACTTCACCCCTAGATGTCACCAAATCTTGCACACTGCACCTTTTTAAAGGCGTTGTCCGTGAGATTTGTGGGTTGTTGGACAGCAACACCAGCAGGAATTGGTGTGTGTGTGTGTTTGTACCTGTCTTACACGTTGTGTCTAAACAACAATGAAATCAAATAAGAAAAAAAAAGAAAGAGCAGCATCTCTGCTGATAAACAGCCTCACACACTGCGAGTGGCCCTTATAAGATGACTTGTAAAAGTATTTATAGTGAAAAACCTGCATAGCATACCTTTTTTTTAATTTACAGACGTTTCAGCTCAAAGACACTTATTCTTTCTTTTCTGTCAGATCCAGAGGCTGTGATGAGTCTCTGTCGTCCCGTCTCAGCTTTGGTCAGTAATCCTCCCTACCTGTTCTCTGAGGACATGTCCACGCTGGAACCTGAAATTCTCAGGTGATGAGAGAATGTGTAACAGGAGATCGGTGCACCTCAGCACCTGCACGGCTCCAGTCGGGGGCTTTCCTGTCCCCAAAAGTCTTATTTGACCCAAACTCCCAGTTTAACGGTTCATCCTCATGTGACTCGAGACGCAGTCAAGAGGCTGTAAATCCTCCCGCATGAGAGCCTGTAAATTCTTTACATTTCTGTTGGAAAAGTGACTCCCATGATTTATTGATTTTCCGAATAGTTGCGGCTCCACTTCCAAGTATGTATCTGCAACTGCTGTGTAAAGATTTGAAAGGTCAGAAGGCAACCTTGACTTTGGGTTTGAATTTTTTTTTTTGTTGTTGTCCTGTTTCACAAATGTACTGTACATTCCGAATGCTAATTTCTTAGAAATCCTGCCTATCGGTGATATGATGAAATGTCGTGTAGTAAAATTGACACCATCAGTTCAGACTTTGGTCCTGAATTTGCAATGAAAACTATCTTGAGAGCATTTCAGCTCCATGGGCAGTTAAGTGTGTCCTTTGTTATCACATAAGATACAGCGCACGTACGGTCGACATTTTCACAACAAGTGGATGTGTTGAAAGGCTCGACACAAGGAAGCAGTTTAAAGCTACATTTAAGTCATTAGGTGCTCTAAAACTGTCGGTCTATTTTGTTTGTGCGTGGTTAAGTATCAGAGTCATGGAAGTACGGACTCACCCAGTCCATTCAGGTCAACATGTCAACATGTCAGCCTGACCTGTTTTTAGTGTTGTTATTCATTCGTGTGAGAATACTGATAGAAAACACCATTACAAGTATTTTAGATTTAATCTCTGCCAATAGAAATGGAAACACCTTTGTCTGAATCTTACATACTGTACCTTTTTAAAGTCGTTTGGAAGTACTTAGCCTAAAGCTATCGCTTGTTTTCATAAAAATCCCATTATATTACTACTTAATCATCCACTTTTCCACTTAAATTGAAGTATACCTATATAAAGTTCTCTCTTGGCATCCGTGGAAACATGTTTGAACATAATTATCAGCAGTTGTAGAGACGGGACTGAAGTGATGTGTGTGTGTGTGTGTGAACTTTCTGCCGCTCCCAGGTTCGAGGATCCGGCTGCTTTAGACGGGGGTGTGGACGGCCTAGACGTGATCAAACAGATTTTGACCATAGCTCCTAAGATTCTGTCGGATCACGGGTAAGGAAGAGCCACTCCACCTAACACACACACACACACACACACACACCCCACCTGGGTTTAATTCCTCGCAGCAGCAGGGGCTTGTCACAAGAACAACGTGTTCTGAAAGACACATGTATCGTATTGCCTCTTTAATGAGTTAAGCTTTTGAAAAGACTCTGCAGTGAATACACTTGCACATACTCTCGTCTCATTTAATGATGGTCCCGTCCTTTTCCTGATGATATTTTAATCCATGCTGTGTTTTTACGTGTCTTTCTTTCCTGGCCAATAACAGCCGTGCTTACTTAGAGGTGGACCCCAGGCACCCCCTACTCATTCAGCAGTGGGTGGAGGTGAATGTGGAAGAGCTACGTTACGTTGAGACCAGGCACGACATCACCGGCAGGTCTGTGTAGCAAACCCCTCTGTGTGTGTGTGTGTTGTGTGTGTGTGTGTGTGTCTCTCTCACCTGGACCTCATCTTCTCAACATTTAACCCTGTGGTGTTTGCATTTCGTTACGCTGTCTGTGAGATGTAAAGTAAAAACCCAGCAGTGATAAAACATGTCTGACTAAAAGTCAGTGCCCCCCTTGTTTTGTCGTGACTGGAGCAGATTCAGCATCATCTGTTTATGTTTCCTAGGCCTCGCTTCTGTATCCTCCAGAAAAACTCAAGCCAGGACCCGCGAGCAGGATCTGGGTTGAGAAGCTGAGATCCTATTACACTGGCTTTAGCCCCGGTTGCCGCGGCTATAGCTCAACTCGTCTACCCCCACTGAGCCGCCTGCCGAGCCTGCACTTGTGCTCCGTCAATGACTGAAAAACTCTGAAATTTGCAGGAGGCCAAATCACTGTCATGCGACCTTTGCAAAAAAAAAAAAAAAAAATTTCTAAATATTTTAATTTTGTTAATTGGTCGATATCCGCGTTCGTATCCTGTGCCACAATAGAAATGTGTGCGAGCTGGCACAAAAGCAGGCTCAAAGCTGAAGGTAATTACTGAGGCTTTTCTTAGAACCCTCCCTCCCAGAAGCTCACCCTCCTCCCGGGAAGCATTCAGCAGTTCTGTGAATCTGCTGATGAGCGGTCCTCCCCTTCGCTCGTTCATTCGCTGACTCAGATGCAGGCTGTACGCATTGTTGAGCAAAAACAACCACCGTGTGTCCTTTACGTCCTCACCCGGTCCACGTCTCTCCACTCTCCGGAGCTCAAAGGGCAGCGAGTCTTAGTATCTCAAAGGTGATTGAAAATTAAAATATTTCGTAACCGTGTCATAAGAGCGGTCGTCATGTGGTGGCTGGGTAAAAACGCCGATGTTGACAGAGCCTCCCTTCACCCCGTGAGTAATACTGTCACGTTAAGCACCACAAGAAGAGGGGGGGTGGGGGGGTGAAGGGACGTGAGGGACAGAGAGTTTAAATCAAATGAGCTGTTTTTAATAGAAAAAATGTACACATGTAAAAGGTAGAAAAAATGTGAGAAAATAAAATGGCTTTAAAGGGTGTTTCAATGGAATCGGTGTCCTTCTCGGTAACAATATGTACATCCAAAACTGATGAAGGTAAAACAGATGTGGACAATTTCCACATCCATCTCAGAGTAAGTGTGGAGAAACGAGTGCTGAGCTCCCTCCACACACACACACACACACACACCGTCTCCCTCTGGGATCCTTCACCTCTCGCCGCTCGACAGATTTAAGTCTGAAATCAGACGTGTCGGTATGAACTGATTTTGTACATATTCCGTTGAGTTGAAAACAAACAGAACAAAACAAAACAAACGAAGTAAAACAAAACACGACCCTGTGTCCAGTTTGTTTTTCCGGGACTGGCCTTCGACTGCTGGAGCAGCGCTGTCGCGCGCGGGTACGAAGGGACCCGCCTGACAGTCTTGTGTGTCCTTGATTCAGCTGCCACTGCCGTGACCTTGGGGGGTTAAACCTCAGACCTTGAAGGGATAGTCCTGGATGTAGCGCAGCAGAGGCCTGGGGAGTGGCAGCTGGTCGGGGCAGTCAGAGTGTCTGTTGATGATGAGGCGTGTGAGGTGCTGTAAGGAGGGGAGGCCCTTGGGCTTGTACACGGCCCGCTTCAGTTTCAAAACCACCGACGCCTCCTGAACAGTCTGCGGGGAGGGTTTGGACGGGGCCTCCACCTCCACCTTGCCCTCGTCCACCTTGCGCTCTGGTCCCATGTAGTGCTGCACCAGGCTGGGCACGCTGGGGAACGACGACAGGCTGGGCCGGGCCGGGGAGCTGGAGTCCAGCAGGAACTTGGCGCCGCTGTACTGGATCCGGATGCTGGTGGGGCCCCGCGCCGTCCTCACCGAGAGGGTCAGCATGTACATGGGGTGGCTGCTGTCCCGGACTAGGAAGGCTCCCTCAGACGCCTCCTGTAGGGCGGCGTGGGCCTGAGCCGCAGTCACCGCTCCCCAGTACCAACCTACACACACACATTCCTCAGCATTAGTCACCGACTCCGAGACACAACTAATTCAGATGAGTATCTTGGCGGAGTCCCATTCGTTGAGCGGAGCGGGTGTGAAATGTGAGACTTCTGGGACCTCCTTCCTTTACCTGAGTTTTCCAGATAGCAGAAGTTGCTGGCGATGGCCCGCAGGTCCTTCGCCGGGTCCCATAGCGGCGCGGTGCTTTGGAGGCAGGGGTCAGGGGCTACAGTTCCAGCCCGCATGCCCTGTTGGGCGTCAGTGGACAGAGCACCGGGCAGCAGAGCGGTGGGACTGCGGGAGAGGACACAAAGTTTAGAATGACATGAGGCGACATTTAAATCACAGGCCAGGGTGGGATTGAATCATGTGTGGGGGGGATGACTAACAGATCATCATTATGTAAATGTTCAGCCATGACTAAACAACACGTGCTCTCTGTTGTTTATTAAAATACATCTATCTCAACGGTTGACTTTTAGCATGGCAACAAAATGTGACGACTGAGTTCATTCTTATAAAGAGGGAATTTGGATTGTTCTGGCTTGTTTTCAGTTTCTATTGTCTTGTGCAAACAGCCAGTTTTAAAAAAACAAAAAGTTTGGACTAAATCAAACCTTTATGGTTCAAATAATAAATTAAAGGTGTTATTATTGAAATCCAAAAGTGAGTAGATAAGTTTACATAGAATGTAGAATCACAACAAGACTTTTTACATTTTCCACTTGTCATACTTGAGTTTGGGTTTTAAAGAGCGTTTAATAAAAATACACTTGGTTTTTAAACTGATCGTGACATGACATAATTACTAGAAGAAGATCATTAGTGCGGTCAGGTGTGTTTTTGAGCTGTTTTGAACATCAAACAACTTGGGGGAAACAAACAAAGAAAAGTGCACTCACCCTGGGACACAAAGAATCATACTAATAGTTGGATCTTCTCGTCTTAAAATCCAGTCGGTATCATGTCTCCAGAGAACAAGTACAAAAAAATATTTTTTGTATCTATCTCTAAAAAAATAATCCAGCTTGGGAGAAAAAGAACATGAGTTCGAAATGCCCGAGTCTGTTTGTTCTTAAAAAAACAAACACAAAAAAAACCCTGAGAAACAACACGGAGAGCTCCGCTCCGCGTCTCGCGCCGTCCTCGTTTGTACAAAAGCGCCGAAAACAGGCGAAAAAAACACGGAAGGAGAATTAAAATATGAATTTTGTTTTTTTTTAAATCAGGTGTGGGTTTGGGTGGCAGCGGCGCTGGAGTGTGTTGTCACCGGAGCAGGATCCCAATGTGTGAAGGACAGAGTGTAAAGGCTTGGCTTTTAAAATTTACCGTTTCCTAGAAGTCTATTCTGAGAACTGTTCACAGCACTGCCGGCTCTGACGTCACAGCGCCTGCACCAACTGCCGCTCCCCTCTCCCCCGCTCCCCTGCGCGCTGCGGAGTTCGGAGCTCGCTCGGTGACAGCTCGTTTTACGACTTCTCCTCCGCCGCCGCCAACAACGCCGCCGCCGCCGCCACTACTGTCGGTTCCCCGTCACATCTTCTCTCAGGTGAATTTCTACGCTACTCTCGCTGGGTGCCGCATCCCCCCTGCGCTCGGTCTCTCCCGGCGGCTCCTGCTTCCGCTGAATCGGATGCTCGCTCCCAGGAATCGCGCGGCAGCTTCTCCCTATCCGCTTTCCAGGAATCGTGGCAGCGCGCTGACTCCGCCCCGCCGGGCCGCCCCGGTAGAGCCTTCATTCTGGGAATCCACCGCCTCGACATTAAAGATAATAGGAATGTGAACAGGCTATTTCCAGTAATATAGATCCCCCCCCTCTCTCTCTTTCTCTCTCTTTCTCTCG